>JAJOOR010011402.1:0-60230 GCA_036250505.1 Solanum acaule
CCCCCCCCCCCCCCCAAAATAATTATATGTAAAGTTAAAGTGTTAAAGTAAGTTTTGCTACCAAGTTCAAGGGGGATTTTATGTATTTACTCAAAAATAATTAATAAAATAAAATAAATTAAAAGCGACGGACAACGTGGTTATTGTTTATTTTATATATAATTCTTTTTAATCAAAAGCAACGAACATCGTCTATCTATATTAAATAATCAATTATTAATTATATATGTATTTGTCACAAAAATCCACGAAAAATAGAGACGGACTAAGAGATGCCGTCCGTCGCTCTTTGTAATAATTTTTTATTATTATTAAAAAGCGACGGACAGTGTGGCAAATGGTGTCACTTTTTAGTGCGACGTCGTCTGTCGCTTTTCTATCTGTGGTTTTTTAACAGTTTTTTAGTAGTGTGACCCGTTGTTTCACCACGCCCATTCTAGAAGCAAAATAGATACCGCTCATCAAGGTGAAGATAGATACCGCTCATCAAGAACTTGGTTTAGTGTCCAAGATTGTATGCCGTGCTAGTTGGATCTGAATCTGTTCTATAGGTATCTTAGTCTATTTCTATTTACAAGTCTAAATTGTATTCCCTTATAGTAGATATGACCTATATAGATCTTTTTCTTCAATTGCGCTATTTTTTTTTGGGAAAGTGTACATTCACTATTATAGGCTTAGTGAAAGAGAAATAACTTTTTAGGGTATTAACACATTAAAATATTTTGTTCTACATCCAAATCATGTCGAACTGGTAGCAGATACTTTTAACAATTTCATTAGATCTATAAGCTTCAAAAATTTATTTCCCCCCAAAATACTAGTTTATTTAGAGAGAAATTAAGATGGATTTTTTTATCACTAGTCCAATGAATCTTAAGAGATGCATGATCACAATGATCGAAACAAGTCATTTATTTTTTATGGATCTAAGATTTTTATATTTTTTCCCTCTCTTTGTCTAATTATTTGTTTTTATTTATTTTTACTTTAAGGATGCACATTCTAATAAGGGAGATTGATCATCTTAGGTTTTCCCATTAAAAGAGAAATAATTGTTGCTATGTGTTGAAATTAATATAATTTGTGATAGATCTAGATGTTGTGGGTACATTTAGTGAATCATTTGACATGCATGACCACAATAATAAATGATCTTAGTACAAAATGCATATATTTTATCATGCCCCGAGCCTACATCCTAGACGTGGCAGACACTCGAGAACCATTGCTGGCCCAAGCGAACCCTTGGTCTGGATCAACTCTCAGCAGAAGACTTACTCAACATAGAATAAACTCAAAAGATAAACTTTACTCAACTGTCTCAAAAGTAAACTCAGAATATTTTAGAAATAAGACATTCACTAGCAAAAGAGGCAACTCAAGTCTAGAACATTAACATTTTGAAATGAAAAGACTCATGAACTACTGTCTATCTATATATGAAGCCTCTACTAACTGAGATAGACGTCGGGATAAGACCCACGACATCCTAATAACAAAACTGAAATGATAAAACATAAATGAGGGATCCTTCGGAAGCAAAGAGGCTCACCAAACGAATTGGAAATCGAATGGATCAACGAATTGCAGGTTGATGATCCTAGTTACTTATATCTGCATCATGAAATGATGCAGGCCAAATGGCCTCAGTAAATTGAATGTACGAGCATGTAAGGGAAATCTAAAACATGACATAAGCTTGAACATGAACTGAAGAAACAATGTACCTCGTCTCAACTCAATATCAACTCATTTCAATATAAAACCAATAACAATAATGTGATATAAAGAAAAGATTTTAAAATAGTAGATAACATGTCATTGTATTGGAAAATATAATATAACTCATTTTGTATGTAAAAATACAAAATAAATTTTGTTTGGGAGATTCTCTAATCGACAACCATCACTATGAGTTATGTGATGATACAACGTCTCGCCCACGTTGCCAGAACTGTCCTACACCTTGTCGGGGTATAGAACGCCTCAACTAAGTGGATCCACTAAGCTATGCTTAAAAATCAATAAGGAATAATCTAAAAAGTATGACCCTTTCTACCCACATTGGCTACATGGTTTATGGGGTCTGTGAGTTGCTTAAACTCTCCCCCATATCGGTGCTCATTACTACTCCCAAAATATAACTTAGATCATATGTTTAAAAAAAATATTCCTCATCCTCAACTTTGAGATTATTACTCAAAAGGTTTCTCTTAAAAGAGATAGTACTCGAAACATTTGCTCTTGAGAATACTTAGTTCCCATATATTCATTTTTTAAATGATGAAACCCAACTCTACTCATCCTCATACTCAAGTACTAATGTCTTAAAACAAGTTTTAAAAGATTTGTAAGAGACTTCTCAAATGACTCGAAAGAATTCTCAAGACTTAACTCTTAACTCTACGTTGAATCTGAATTATGAATTCAAGGGTTATGATTCATGTTATGAATGATTTCTCAATGTTTAGATGTAGTTTAGAGTAGCTAGAATCAACAGGGAGTAAAGGTACCCTTTTGTCAGACCCCGAAGTTACCCCAGGAAGTGGACATGGGACCTAGGATCATGAATGCCCCGAAGCTAACCCTATTGGCATATCGTAAGCATACTAAATAAATTGAAGTAAAGAAAAGATTGTACGGAAGTTAAATAATAAGATAACTAAAATGATGGGAAATACCCATACTAAATCTAATATATCGAAACTGAGAGTTTAAAACAACTGAAAAGTCAAACTCAAATACTAAAGATGATTCTAACTATGTCTAAAATAAAGCCTCTGCTAACTAGAAATGCTGGAACATGCCCCAACTAAGTCTAGCAAATACTTAAAAAATTGAATCTTACTATCTGAAGGAGCTTAGCTTCTTAAAGGACTCTTAAGAAAGAAAGCTTTCTTTAAGAAAGCAAGCCTTTCAAGTAGGGCTTGAAAGAAGGCAGGCGATCCAATCAGAAGATAAAGAAGATAAGGGCCGAAGGACGTTTAGAAATCTGATCGGTGTAAACATGATAAAAAAATTCTTTGTCCTTTCTTAAAGACAAAAAATAAAGAAAGATAATCATTTCATTCGTCCTCGAAGAATGAGGACTCACCACTGATGCTGCTGAACTGAAGATCGGGAATCGATCTATGTGTGATCTGGAAGCTGAGAACCTAAACCTAGATCACGAGAAGATGTAGCGCAGAGTATGCATCAGTACTTGAAGGGTACTGAGCATGCAAGATAGAGTAAAGTTGAACAAAAATCATAACTTAACCAAAGCATATATCTGAGCAATGTTTAGAGATAAGCATGATACTAAACTCAGAATATTGAACATGAAATAACTGAATGCAATGACCAAGTCAATAACATGTTGAGACTGAAATTTGACTATAACTGACGACATGGTCAATGCAATAGAATCTTACTGTAAGTGAGCTACTAATAACCGACATAAAACCACATGAGCTAAATGTGGAGTCTGATGTATACACCCCATCGAGATGACCCAATATACCCTGCAAGAAGTATAGAGGCATGACTGGCATGAGCAGTAAAATGATGCCCACAAAGGGGACTTAGAACATACGGGGCACGTAGTTTGGGGACTTGATGGTGACTGACCCTAGTCCACTCGGTATTAAGCTTCTCCCAATTGATTATGGAATTAACAATTTATGACTGAATTTCTGTAATACTGGATAGCTCAAAACTGACATGCTAACTGAAAATGAAACATTAATATGTTAATAATGAAACATTCAAATCTGAGGCATGTATATCTGAAATAACTGACCTAGAATGTGTAATTCATGAACTAAAAGAACTACATAGCTAGGGTTCTAGATTTCTGAAAGAATCTACACAAAACGATACCAAAACCATGATAATCTGATTTGGATCATTATAACAACTAAAACCCAACAATTTCTAACATTCAAGAAACCCTAGGTCTAGATAATATTAAGGTAATGAAGATTCTGGCTGAAATATAGGTACGTAGTGGGTGAAAGGACCCCACTAGTGAAATCCCACATACCTGGTGACGAATTTCACGGAGAAACCTTTTGATTTCGGGGCTGGAACAGACGAAACATTGTTGTGTTCTTGAACTAGGGCTGCTCGACTTCTTTCTGCACTTTTGTTCTAAGTTTGATAGATTATTTAGAGAAAAACTTTACTAGGGTAAGTTCTAATAAAGTTGATAGGCTAAAACTGACCAAAACTATGTAGTGGGGTTAAACGAAGTTTAGGGGTCCAACGCATAGGGAAAAGACCAAAAGACCCCTGACTTAAAAGCTATCGGGGGTCACCAACGGACCATGGCAGGTTCGACGGTCCGTGCTGCTAAATTGTCGTTAGGCGATTGGGAGGCTGAAGCTGAGGGTTGACCTATGACCCTCGACCACACACTGTGATCTGACCTACGGTCTGTAGGTCCCGGCATGGGTTGACACTTGGCCAACTTTTTTGATGGTTCTGGGAAGGGTCGCAGGTGGCCACCCACGGACCACCAGCACGGGTCGTGGGTCACCCTACGGTTCGTGGGTGGAAACCGTGGGTTGCACTTGCAACTTCTAGAAATTTGCATTTTTTGTCTATTTCAGATACGGGGTGTTAGATTATCTCCCCATTGAGAACATTCATCCTCGAATGAAGACTAAACTAGCTGAATATGGAGGGGAAGAGCTGCAAACCTACCACCAAACTGCAGGAAACAGATTTATGACTGAACTAAGTTCCAAGAACATGCAAATATGCTTAAAATGCAAGTACAAACTGAAGGAACATGATACTAAGACTGAAGCTACGTATGAATGACTGAAAAACTTAAGAGGAACTATTAGCTCAAGCTGGAGTGGAATTAGAAAGAAAGAGGTGAGGATACTTGGCCTTCATAGGTGTTTCTGCTTCCCAAGTACCTCCCTCTACGGACTGGCTCCTCCACAAAACCTTAACTGAAGCGACTTCTTTATTTCTCAACCTTCGAACCTGATGATCAAGGATTTCAATTGGTACCTCTTCATAAGTGAGACTATCCTTCACAGACCCACTTTCTAAAGGTACAATAGATGCTGGATCACCCACACACTTCTTCAACAACGAAATGTGAAAAATCGGATGCACTGCTGCTAGTTCTATTGGTAACTCTAACTCATAAGCCACTTTACCAACCATTTCAAAGATCTTGTAAGGTCCTACATATCTAGGACTGAGCTTCCCTTTCTTACCTATCTCATCACCCCTTTCATAGGTGACACTCTCAGTAAAACCCAATCATCAACTTGGAACTCTAATTCCATTCTCCTTATATCTGTATAGTAGGTCTAGCGACTCTGGGCTGTCTTAAGTCTATCTCTAATGAGTTGCACTTTCTCTAGAGCATCATGAACTAAATTTGGCCCTATCAAGGCTGCTTCACCCACTTCAAACCAACCAATTGGAGATCTACATCTATGCCCATACAATGCCACATAAGGGGCCATCTGAATGCTGGAATGATAACTATTATTGTAAGGGAACTCTATAATAGGAAGGTGATCATCCCAACTACCCTTGAAATCGATCACACAAGCTCTCAACATGTCATTTAAGGTCCAAATGGTACGCTCTGCCTAACCATCCGTCTGTGGATGAAATGTTATGCTAAGATTAACCTGAGTACCAAGACCTTTCAGAAATAACTTCCAGAAATGAGAGGTAAACTGAGGACCTCTATCTGAGATAATAGACAAAGGAGCCCCATGAAACCTTAATATCTCATTAATTTAAAGATTGGCGTAATCCTCCACTAAATTTGTAGACTTAACTGCCAAAACGCATACAGACTTAGTAACTCTGTCAACTATCACCTAACTGGAGTTGTGCTGTCTGCGAGTACGAGGTACACCTGTACTGAAGTCCATGTTGATCACTTCCCACTTCCAAGTAGGAATGTTGATCTCTTGAGTCATACCCCCTGGTTTGTGATGTTCTACATTCACATGCTAGCAATTAGGGCACTTAGCCACAAAATTAGCTATATCCCTTTTCAGACTATTCCACCAATAGACTTCCTGAAGATCACGGTACATCTTAGTGGTGCCTGGATGAATAAAATACCTAGATTTATGGGCTTCTACAAGAATCTGGTGTCTCAACTCACCCACCTTAGGAACACATAATCGACCCTTATAGCAAAGCACAGCATCTCCCCCTTGGGAGAAAACCTCGGATCCTTGTCTTGCTTTTCCTTAACGTCGGCTACCATTAAAGATTCTGACCCATTCTGAACTGTTAGACCACCATCTGATATGCTCATAAGGCGAACTCCCAAGCGAGCAAGCCTGTTAACATCCTTTGCTAGTTCCTTTCTTTATTCCTCAACATGTGCTACACTACCCATAAATAGTCTGCTAAGAGCATATGCTACTACATTGGCCTTACCAGGATGGTAATGCACACTCATATCATAATCTTTGAGGAACTCAAGCCATATCCTCTAGTGATGATTCAACTCTTTCTGTGTGAATACATATTAAAGGCTCTTATAGTCTGTGAACAAATCTACGTGAACACCATACATGTAATGTATCTAAATCTTAAGTGCAAGCACCACTGCTGCAAGCTCGAGGTCATGAGTTGGATAATTTTTTCTCATGCACCTTAAGATGTCTAGAAGCATAAGCTATAACCTTACCTCACTACATCAATAAACAATCCAGGCCGACTCTAGATTCATCACAATAGATAACATAACCATCTGAACTGTCTGGTAGAATCAAAACAGGAGTTGTAGTCAACCTAGTTTTTAATTCTACGAAGCTTTTCTCACAATCATCTGACCATTGAAACTTAACCTTTTTTTGAGTCAACTTAGTTAATGGAGAGGCTATGGATGAAAATCATTCCACGAACCATTTGTAATAACCTGCTAGACCCAAGAAACTTCTGATGTCTGCAGGAATGGTAGGTCTGGGTCATTGTTTCACTGCTTCTATTATCTAAGAATCCATTCGGATCCCTTCGCTAAACACTATATTCCCAAGAAAAGCAACTGACTACAACCAAAACTCACATTTGCTAAACTAAGAGAATAACTGGCGATCCTATAGTAAATAAGAATATCATCAATAAAGACGATAACAAACAAGTCCAACTACTGCATGAACACTCTGTTTATCAAATCCATGAAAGATGCAGGAGCATTGGTTAGTCCAAATGACTTAACTACAAATTCATAGTGACCATACTGAGTTCTGAAGGTTGCTTACGGGTGTCACTATCTCTGACTTTAAGCTAATGATAATCCAGATCTGAGGTCTATCTTTGAGAAATGACTAACACTCTGAAGTTGGTCAAACAAGTCAACAATCCTGGGATACGATACTTATTCTTGATTGTGACTTTGTTCAACTGTTGATACTCAATGCACATTCTGAGAGAACCATCTTTCTTTTTCACGAACAACACTGGGGCACCCCATGGGTAAATACTAGTTCTGATGAAGCCCTTATCTAAAAGGTCTTTCAACTACTCTTTCAATTCCTTAAGCTCAGCTGGAGCCATTCTGTAAGGAGGAATAGAAATAGGCTGGGTATCTTGAAGAAGATCAATTCCAAAGTTGATTTCCCTTTCGGGAGGAACTCCGGGAATATCTTCTCGAAACACTTCTAGGAACTCATTAACTACAGGAACTGACTCAACAATTGGGGTTTCAGAGCTAGAATCCTTAACTCAAACTAGATGATAGAGATAACCTTTAGAGATCATCTTTCTGGCCTTCAAGTAAGAAATGAATCGACCCATAAGCCCTAAACTACTACCTTTCCATTCTAAGATTGGTTCGTCTGGAAACCAAAAACGAACAATCCTAATTCTACAATCGACTGAGGCATAACAGGAATGTAATCAATCAATGCCTAGTATGATATTGAAATGTACCATTTCTAACTTTACAAGATCTGCTGAGGTGACTTTCTAAGAGAATGTGATAGGGCAATTTTTGTATACCCATCTAGCTATAATTGGGTCACCGATTGGAGTAGAGACTGAGAAGCCTTCTGAGAGAGTTTCTAGACTAACATTGAAGTTGACTTCTATATAAGGAGTTACAAAGGAAGGAGTAGCCTCTGGATCTAACAAAGCATAAACATCTAAGTTAAAAACTCGTAACGTACCAGTGACTACATCAGGAGAATCTTCCTGACCTTGGCGAGCCTGAAGAGCATAAAACCTTTTTTGGCTTTGTCCGCCACCTGTACCAGATGAGTTACTCTGCTGAGTCGAGTGACCTGCTGGTGCTACTGAAGTTCTGGACTGAGCTCTACGATTATTTCCTCTTTGCCCCTGTTTAGCATAAGGACAATCTTCAACCTGTGACTAGTCTGACCACACCCAAAACATCATTTTATTCCTACAAGGCACTCGCCTGGATGATTCTCACCACACTTAGGACAAGTTTGATAGGTTCTGGTGCCTAAAATACTACCTTGACACTTAGAGCCTAATGCCCTACCTTTCTGATCCTATCAAAACTTGGATGGAACACTAGCTGATGAAAGCGTTGTAGATGATGACTTTTGCTGAAATTGTGAGCGATTTCCACCACCCAATTTATGTCGAGAATACTCATAGTTGCTTGTTATAGCCTTTTTATTATCCTTAGCTTGTTCCCTAATCTTATCATCCTCAACCTGATGAGCATGAGTCATAAGCCTAGAAATGTTCATATCTTCCAACAACATAGCATTCCTACACTCTGTTTCACTAGGTCGGATAACCCATAAAGAAACTTGTTCATTTGAGCCCTGGAATCGGCAACCATGTGAGGAGCATACCTAGAGAGTTGGGTGAACTTTAGCCCATACTCTTTAACTGTCATGTTACCTTACCTCAAATTCATGAACTCCTGAGCTCTTGCCTCCCTTAACTCTCATGGAAAAAACTTGTCTAGAAAGGTGTCACTAAGGAATTCCCAAGTGATAGGAGCTCCATATGTGCCCCTGTTCTCTTTTCATTAAGTATACCAGATATGAGCTACATCCTTAAGCCAAAAGGATGCCAACTCTACCCTATCATTACCTGTCACTTGCATCACTCCAAAGATCTTCTTAACCTCATATACGAAGTTTTGGGGATCCTCACCAATCTGCGATCCTAAGAACTCTGGTGGATTAGTCCTAGCAAAATTGTGAACCCTAGCTGCCGCTAATCCACCACTAGAATTTGCAGGAACTTGAACCTGCTGGTTGTTCTGATTAGTCACACTCTGAACCAAAAGTTAAATGGCATTCATGTCACGACCCAGGGTACCCCTAGATGTAACACGGCATACTCGACCCCGAAGGGGTCTCATACAAGCCCTTAGCATATCATGATGTAAGATAAATAGAAATGAAGTGGAATTTAAAACTTTTTACGAACGAAGTGTTTCATAAAATCGAATGGAAGTCTAGAGATTGTCTAAATAACCATCTAATACAATCGAGTATCAATAAGGGTCACAACCCTTTACAACATAGTCTCAAAAGAGAATGTAAGAAACAAACTAGAAATGAAAAACTCTAGACCTTGAACCATGAGGACTCACCGAAAGCGCGAAGAGAATCAATCTAAGCTTTGAAAAATAGGAGAAGGACACCACAACAACCGGGCCCTACACTTAGAGAAAAATGTAGAAAATATGGGTTAGTACAAAACTACACTAAGTATGATAGTCATGCTTAAAAATCCTTGAAACATGCAAAAAGGGACATTTTAGTTGAAACCATGCACTTCATCAACTTTAATAGTCATCATTTACATTTGTGTAAATACATAAGTGAAACCATCTCATAAGCAACCGTAAGTTATACCTGTGCAATGTATAGATAAGATCCCATAATCCTATCTAATACTAAATACCACTTTTCGGTCACCATAATCATGCATATCATACCTTGACCTCATCCATAACCAATATTAATAGCAAGGAAACATTCAAGTTTATTAACTTCATAGCATAAGAGAGCCACACCATAACCCCTTTCAAAGTGTACTTGTGGAATGCATGAATGAAGTCCCATACCCCCATTCACACTAAGTAGAGCTCCTTGAGAAGTCACAAGTATAGTTCATGTTCATGTTCTTGTCATAATTCATATTATTGTCATGTAGGGAAATAGCCTTAACCGACATAGACCATGTGAGTTACAAGGAATCCGATGTACTGCCCCACACCGAAAAGAGTTGTCCTACTTGCCTAAGGTAGAACTCATGTTTGATAGATTAGGTGGATCAACTAGCTAAAGACCTATGTGGGAACATAGTTACGGGATTGGGAGTTTTCTTCTAGAAACCCGTGACTAACTGAGGTAAAAGTTTTCCATCCCATGAGATAACTGTTTTGGGAACCTAGACTAAATGGCGTAAAAGGAACCCATTTGGAAAGTCAGACTAACTGACGTAAAAGTTTTCATCTCATATTCATATCCACTCAGTGCTAAGCATAATTCCCTAGAACTCAAACCAACATAGTTTCATGATAGCTCATAGATTCAATAGGTGAGAATAGCCTTTCAACCTTATAATCATTAATATGTGAATAAACTTTTCATATCATGTTTATAGTGTGTTCATGAGAATAGCCTTTCAATCAATACAACAATATTATCATAGTCATAGACATTTCATGTACTGTAATATGTAAGGGTATAGGGAGATTGATCTTTCAACAATACCACAAATACACCATAGTCATAGAATTTTCACTCTCTAAGTGAATCATAAGCTCATGCACAATTCTCATAAACATGTACAATTCTCATAATTTTGCCCTTCAAGGACCATGAATCACATTCAACCCAATCAACTAGAATTTCTACATTAGATACGGATAATATCATGATTCAATTAACTCAATCAATAAAAACATAATCTATTCACACCCTTCCATAATCAATGAATCCACATCATGAGATCACAATTTAGTAATATAGGGAATTCATGGGTTCTTGGGGAGATTTCATCATAAATCATCAATTTAATCATAACCCATCATAAATCAACCATTGAAAACGTTTTTGAAAGGAACCCATGACTTGGAGTGAAACCCTAGCTTTTTTGGGAAATTGAAAGCTTTGAAATCTAGTTTTGAAGGGACTCTATGGGTGAAAGCTACCCATAGATGAAAAGCTACCATACCTTGATAATGAATCTCCAAAGAATTTGAGGAAGAAGCCTTGATTTTTTCAAACCCTAGCTCCAATTCTACTCTTCTTCTTCTTTGAGTTTTTAGAGAGAGACATATTGAGAGGAAGATGAAGTTTTGGGTTTTCTTTTTTATTCTATGAAAGTGACTTAATTGGGGGAAATTTGAGTATAAAAAGATTATATACTTACTAGGGAAAGAATAAAACATTGTGGGGTCAATTTAGGATGAATAACTAAAGACCCCTAAAGTTCTAACTTAAAACCATCTAGCTTGCACGACTTGGCTCGCCAAGGGCACTAGGCGACTAGCCAAGTGGACCCTTGGTCTGCCCAATTTTCCAGAATGCCTCCCCAAGGAGACAGCCTACTATGCGATGGGGAGGGACCTTAGGCGATGCACCAACCTAGATGGCGAGCCCAAACTTAGATCGCCTAAATTTCCAGCAGCTAGGTCATGGGGACAGTCCACTAGGCGACCCATAGTGCACTTTGGCGACTCGCCAAGTCAATTGGGCGACCATGCTGCCTCCTTCGCCAAAAGGTCCAAGGGAAAAAATGTTTTCCTTCATTCTTCCTAGGTAGTTTAGGCCCTTGCCATCTTTCTTGACTCTTACCCCTTTAATTTTAGTTCTAGTTAAGTGTACACATTTTCGGAATGAACATTCGTCCTCGAATGACGATCTAAACACCTTACGGAATTAGAGACTCAAGACTAGCAGCCCATCATGCATGAAACATAAAATAATGCACCATTCATAGGAGAAAAGATCAACTCCATCTCAAAACATAATCAATGCAACCCAAGGAAGTGGGAGCTACATCCACAACCCATTATGCACAGACTCATCATTTCACACAATCATAGGAGGACTACCTTCTCCAACTACAAGCAAGCTCAACACAACATTATGGAGCCAATATGCCATTTCATCAAAAGCATATCAAAGTATGTTCATCAAATCATCCCATGAAGTCAAATATGCAATCATCATACTAAAATGCACAACAACATGAGGAATATATAAATCATGAAAACTCATTTTATACTGAACATGAATTTTCTCAAGAACGCATATCATAAGGTAACCATGAAGAACAGATAGCACACATGACTACCAAAATACCAAACTCAAGAGAAACTACTTACCTAAAGCTTGGATAGGAGTAGAAGGAAAAAGATGAGGATAGCGGGACTTCATATTGGCCTTGGCCTCCCAACTAGCACCCTCAACTAAATGATTCCTTCATAAAACCTTTACGGAAGCTATTTCCTTGTTTCTCAAGCTTTTGACTTGCCGATCTAAGATCTCTACCGAAATCTCTTCATATGAAGACTCTGATCAACCCCCAACCCTTCTATGGGGATAATGGATATCGGATCTCCAATGCACTTCTTAAGCATCGAAACATGAAATACCGGGTGAATCGGAGCCAAATCATTTGGCAAGTCTAACTCATAGGCAACTTTCCCAACATGTTTCAAGATTTGATATGGGCCTACATACCGGGGACTAAGTTTCCCTTTTTTGCCAAACCTCATCACACCCTTCATGGGTGAGATTTTCAAATAGACCCAATCATTAACTTCAAATTCTAGATCCCTCCTTCTAACATCGGCATAAAACTTTTACCGACTTTGGGCCGTCCTCAACCTCTCTCTAATGAGTCGGACTTTCTCAATGGCCTCACAAACTAGTTCGGGACCAATTAGAGCAATTTCACCTACTTCAAACCAACCAACCGGAGACCGACATCTCTTACCATACAAGGCTTCAAAAGGAGCCATGGAAATACTTGAGTGGTAACTATTGTTGTAGGCATACTCTATTAATGGTAGATGGTCATCCCAATTACCTTTGAAGTCTATAACACATGCCCTTAACATATCCTCTAAGATTTGGATGGTACCTTCCGCTTGACCATCAGTTTGGGGATGAAAAGCCATGCTAAGCCTAACCTTAGTACCAAGCCCTTTTTGGAATGCCTTCCAAAAGTGTGAAGTAAATCGAGTACCCTGATCCGAAATATAAAGGAACCCCATGCAACTTCACTATCTCCTTCATGTACAATTTGCCATAGTCTTCCAGCGAAAAGGAGACCTTGACGAGAATAAAGTGGGTTGATTTTGTCATTCGATCTACGACGACCCAAATAGAATCATGTTGTCTTCGGGTACGAGGCAAACCCACTATAAAGTCCATGTTCACATCCTCCCACATCCAAGTGGGAATATCTATATCTTCGGACAAACCTCCCGGCCTTCGGTGCTCGGCCTTAACTTGTTGAAAATTTGGACATTTGGCTACAAAACCCATTATATCCTTCTTCATACCATTCCACCAATAGACTTCACATAGATCACGGTACATCTTGGTAGCTCCCGGATGAATAGAATACCGCAAACCATAAGCTTCTTCTAGAATTTGCTCTCTAAAGCCATCAACATCCGGAACACATAACTGACCTTGGTACCTAAGCACCCCATCTCCCCCTTGGGAGAAAGCCTCAACGGACTTTTTTAAGTACCGACTCTTTCAACTCAACTAATATATGATCAAGGTCTTGCTTAGACTTCACGTCCATCACAAAGGATGATTCGGAACCGTTATGGACCATGACACCACCCTTGGTGGAATCCACTAGTTTAACACCTAACCGGGCCAACCTATGCACATCACGAACCAATTCTTTCTTTTTGTTATCTACATGAGCCACACTACCCATGGACAATCTACTTAGGGCATCCGCTACCACATTAGCTTTGTCGGGGTGGTAAAGGACACTCATATCATAATCCTTCAAGAGTTCTAACCACCTTCATTGTCGGAGATTCAAGTCCTTTTGACTAAACACATATTGAAGACTCTTGTGATTGGTGAACACATCAACATGCACCCCATATAGATAATGCCTCCATATTTTCAAGGCAGATACTACCGCAGCTAATTTGAGATCATGGGTTGGATAATTCATTTCATGGACCTTGAGTTGTCTTGAAGCATAGGCAATCACTTTACCATGTTTCATAAGCACACGTCCCAACCCCACTATAGAGGTGTCACAATACACAACAAAACCATCGGTACCTCCGATAAGGTCAACACCAGAGCAGAAGTAAGTCTATCTTTAAACTCTTGGAAGCTTTTCTCATAAGCCTTCGACCACTCAAACTTGGCTTTCTTTTGAGTCAAAGTCATCAACGGAGAAGCAATGAAGGAAAAACCCTCAACAAACCTCCTATATTAGCAGGACAAACCCAAAAAGCTTCTAATATCGGTAGGAGTTAGAGGTCTAGGCCAACTCTTGAACTCATCCATCTTCTTAGGATCTACCTCAATACCCGTGCTCAACACAATATGACCAACGAAGGCTACAGAGCTTAGCTAAAAACTCACATTTACTAAACTTCGCATATAATTGGTGGTCTTTAAGGACGTGCAATGCAATCCTCAAAGGATCCATATGTTCATTTTCACTCCTTGAATAGATCAAAATATCATCGATAAACATGATCACAAACATATCAAGGTAGTGCTAAACACTCTATTCATTAGGTCCATAAATGCCGCCTGGGCATTTGTCAACCCAAATGACATAACCACAAATTCATAGTGACCATACAGGTTCCTAAAGGTCTTCTTGGGAATATCAACCCCTCTCACCCTTAGTTGATGGTAACTCAAACGAAAATCTATTTTTGAGATATATCTAGCCCCTTGAAGTTGATCAAACAAGTCATCAATTCTCAGAAGGGGATATTTGTTGTTAATGGTCACTTTGTTCAATTGACGATAATCAATACACATCCTAAGGAATCCATCCTTCTTTCTAACCAACAATACTGGAGCACTCCATGGAGAGATACTCGATTGAATAAAAGCCTTGTCTACCAAATCCTTTAGTTGTTCCTTCAACTCATTTAACTCCTCTAGAGCCATTCTATATGGATGTATGGAGATAGGTTGCGTATCCATAAAAGATCAATGCCAAAGTCTATTTCCCGCTCAGGAGGAATACAGGGTAAATCATCGGGAAAAACTTTCGGAAACCCATTCACTATCGGAACCGACTCTAGAGAAGTGGTTTTGGACTTAACATCCATAACAGTAACAAGATGGTAAATACACCCTTTGGAGATTATTTTCCTAGCTTTGAGGCAAGAGAAAAATTGACCTCTAGGGATAGAATTTCCCCCTTTCCACTCTAAAATAGGTTCGTTTGGAAATTGAAACTTAACTACTCGAGTCCTACAACCAATAGAGGTATAACATGCACGCAACCAATCCATACCCAAAATCACTTCAAAATCTAAAATGTCTAACTCCAGCAAATCCACCAAGGTAAATTTATGGGAGAAAGAAATAGGACAACTCCTATAGACTATTTTTTCCACCACCGAGTCACCAACCAGGGTAGAACCCAAAAAAGGCTCTACTAACACTTTGGGGAGTATTTCAAACATCATGGCCACAAAAGGTGTCACAAAGGACAAAGTGGCACCGGGATCTAACAAAGCATATACATCAATAGAAAATACCTGTAACATACCGGTCACCACATCCGGGAGCTCTCTTGGTCACCTCGTGATTGAAGAGCATAGAAGCGGTTTTTCTTGGGAGCATCAGAATTTGAACCGCTTGGAGAGACTTGCTTGCCCTCTCTTCCTTAAGCCTTAATAATGGGACAATCTCTCATAATATGACCGCTCTTCCCAAAAGTATAGCAACCATCTGTGCCAACTAGGCACTTACCATAATGTTTCTTGCCGCACTTGGAACAAGTAGGCCTTACCATTGAACATCCACCACTATTGCCTCCTTGAGGCTTAGGTTTCTATTGACCCTTGGAGCACTAGAGGAGCCTTGGTTAGAGAAACTTCGCTTGAACCTTGGTCGACCTTGACCCTCGTATTTACCCTTGGAAGAATTCCCATTATCGATCCTTGCTCTTTTCACCTCTCTATTCCTTTTCTTAATTCTTGACTCCTCGAGTTGTTGGGCATACACCATAAGATGTGATATATCTATATTATCATGGAGAATTTCCGTACGACATTCTTCTTCAATCGATTCAGACACACTCGTCAAAATCTACTCATCTCATCCCTCGGATTTGACACCAAAGATGGAGCATACTTGGACAATTGAGTGAATTTTAGGGAGTACTATTTGACACTCATGCTTCCTTGATGTTTATTGATGAACTCTTCAACCTTAGCTTCCTTCAACTCTCGGGAAAAGTATCTAGCAAGAAATGCCGATTTGAACACTTCCCAATCTATAGGACCGCTCCTATCGGCCTATTATTCTTCCATTCAGTATACCAAACTTGAGCAACACCCTTTAATTGGTAGGCGGCTAGCTCCGCTTTCTCTACCGAAGTCACCCCATAATGTCAACTATTTTGAAAACCTTTTTCACAAACTCATGAGGATCCTCTCCCCCTTTGGAGCTATGGAACTTGGGAGGATTCATCCCAGCAAAGTCCCTAATCCTCGAAGAAGCTGTATTCACATTTGGATTAGCAGGAGCAACAACCCCCCTATTAGCTTGAGCCGTCATGGCTTGGGCTTGAGTTGTCATGGCTTGAGTCAATATTTGGACATCCGACCTTATTTCCACATTTTTTGTTGCCCCCGTATCAATAGGAGCTTGAGGAACTTGAGGATCTTGTGGATCTTGAGGAAGAACTCCCTCATTCACATTCTCCTCTTCCTTCAGTCTTGCGTTCGCCCTTCTTGTATTCATATCCTGAAGACACAAGAGAAGGATTAGGAAAAGGACTTTATAGAGTTAAACTCTATGGCACGACTTAAGAGTAATTGAAGAAGTGAAATTTCCTAAACATCTTATAGCCTCTTAGTCATTTATATGGCGCGCTTCACATTCATGAACAAGACTCTACTAGACGTGGCTTATGAGACATCATCCTAGAATCATTCTAAACCTTTTGCTCTGATTACCAAGTTTGACATGACCCAGGGGTACCCCCTAGATGTAACACAGCGTAATGAACCCCGAAGGGGTCTCATACAAGCCCTTAGCATATCATGACATAAGATAAATAGAAATGATGCGGTATTTTAAAAAAATTAAATTGAAGTCTTTCATAAAATCAAATGGAAGTCTACAGATTGTTTCCATAACCATCTAATACAATCGAGTATCAATAAGGGTCACAACCCTTTTCAATGTAGTCTCAAAAGAGAATGTAAGAAAGAAACTAGAAATGAACAACTCTCGTCCTCGAACCATGACGACTCACCGAAAGTGTGGAGAGAATCAATCCAAGCTTTGAAAAATAGGAGAAGAACACCTCAACAATCGGTCCCTACACTTATAGAATATGTAGAAAATATGGGTTAGTACAAAACTGCACCAAGTATGATAGCCATTCATAAAATCCTTGAAACATACTAAAAGGGACATTTTAGTTGAAACCATGCACTTCATCAAATTTTAGAGTCATCATGCACATTTGTGTAAACACATAAGTCAAACCATCTCATAAGCAACTTTAAGCTATACTTGTGCAATATATAAATAAGATCCAATAATCCTATCTAACACTAAATACCACTTTTCAGTCACCATAATCATGCCTATCATACCTTGACCTCATCCATAGCCAATACTCATAGATAAGGAAACATTCATGTTCATTAACTTGTAACAAGGGAAGCCACTCATAGCAACAATCCATGTCATACATGCATAAAATTCATATAACTTCATAGAATAAGATAACCACACCATAACCCCTTTCAAAGCCTACTTGTGCAATGCATAAATGAAGTGTCATACCTCCATTCACACTAAGTAGAGCTCCTTGAGAAGTCACAAATATAGTTCATGTTCATGTTCTTGTCATAATTCATATTCTTGTCATGTAGGGAAATAGCCTTAACCGACATAGACCATGTGAGCTACATGGAATCTAGTATACTGCTCCACACAGAAAATATGTGTCGTACTTGCCTAAGGTAGAACTCATGTTTGATAGCTTAGGTGGATCAACTAGCTAAAGACCTATGTGGGCACATAGTTACGGGATAGAGAGATTGCTTATAGAAACCCGGACTAACTGAGGTAAAAGGTTTCCAACTCATGAGATAACTATTTTGGGAACCCGGACTAACTGACGTAAAAGGAACCCATTTGGAAAGCCGGACTAACTGACGTAAAAGCTTTCATTTCATGTTCATATCCACTAGGTGCTAAGCATAATTCCCTTTAAATTCATGTTAAGTCTTAACTTAGGTTTATGTTTATAAAAGAATGCCCTAGTACCTAAACCAGCATGTTTCATGATAGCTCATAGATTCAATAGGTGAGAATACCCTTTCCATGTTCATAGTGTGTTCATGAGAATAGCATTTCAATCAACACAACAATATTATCATAGTCACAGACATTTCATGCATAGCCATGTGTAAGGGTATAGGGAGAATAATCTTTCAACAATACCACAAATACACCATAGTCATAGAATCTTCACTCTCTAAGTGAATGATAAGCTCATGCACAATTCTCATAAACATGTACAATTCTCATAATTTTTTCCTTCAAGGACCATGAATCACATTCAACCCAATCATATAGAATTTCTACATTAGATATGGATAATATCATGATTCAATTAACTCAATCAATAAAAACATAATCTATTCACACCCTTCCATAATGAATCAACCCACATCATGAGATCAAATTTTAGTAATATGGGGAATTCATGGGTTCTTGGGGGGATTTCATCATAAATCAACAATAAATCATCAATTCAATCATAACCTATCATAAATAAACCATTGAAAATGGTTTTCAAAGGAACCCATCACTTGGAGTGAAACCCTAGCTTTTTGGGGAAATTGAAAGCTTTGAAATCTAGTTTTGAAGGGACTCTATCGGTGAAAGCTACCCATAGATGAAAAGCTACCATACCTTGATAATGAATCTCCAAAGAATTTAAGGAAGAAGCCTTGATTTCTTCAAACCCTAGCTCCAATTCTACTCTTCTTCTTCTTTGAGTTTTTAGAGAGAGAAATATTGTGAGGAAGATGAAGTTTTGGGTTTTCTTTTTGATTCTATGAAAGTGACTTAATTGGGGAAAATTTGTGTCTAAAAAGCTTATGTACTTACTAGAAAAAGAGTAAAACATTGTGGGATCAATTTAGGATGAATAACTAAAGACCCCTAAAGTTCTAACTTAAAACCACCTAGCTTGCTCGACTTGGCTCGCCAAGGGCACTAGGCGACTCGCAAAGTGGACCCTTGGTCTGCCCAATTTCCAGAATGCCTCTCCAAGGAGATAGCCTACTAGGCGATGGGGAGGGACCTTAGTCGATGCAGAAACCTAGTTAGCGAGCCCCGACCTAGCTCACCTAAATTTCTAGCAGCTAGGTCATGGGGACAGTCCACTAGTTGACCCTAAGTGCACTTTGGCGACTCGCCAAGTCACTTGGGCGACCATGCTGCCCCCTTCGCTAAAAGGTCCAAGGGAGAAAATGTTTCCTTCACTCTTCCTTGGTATTTTAGGCCCTTGACCTCTTTCTTGACTCCTACCCATTTCATTTTAATTCTAGCTAAGTCTACACATTTATGGAATGTTACTGTTCTGAAACTCAGCATTTGAGACTTCCTGATTTGGGACTGGAGGAGCTGCGTTAGGATTTCATGCATTCTCATTCCTTCCATAATCTCTACAAGGAGGCATGATCTGAAAGGGCATAACATCGATTTAGAATTGAGGAATTAGATCATACCTTACGCACGATAAGAGTAATAAGAAAATGAAGTTTTCCTAAAACACTTCTTAGCCTCCCTCTTATTAGATGTGGTGCACTTCACACCCATGGAAAGGACTCTACTTAGTGTGTCTTTTCAGACATCATAGGACTCTTAAACCTAATGCTCTGATACAAAGTTTGTCACTCCCCGAAGCTACACTCTAGGACACGGACACGGGACCTAGGATCACAAGTGACCCCAAGCTAACCATGTTGGCATATCGTAAGCATACTAAATAAACTGAAGTAAAGAAAAGATTGTGTGGAAGCTAAATAATAAGATTATTGAAATAATGGGGAATACCCATACTAAATCTAAATATATCAAAACTGAGAGTTTAATAACAACTCAAAAGTTAAACTCAAATACTCAAGTTGATTCTAACTATGTCTGAAATGAAGTCTCTATTGACTAGAAATGATGGGACATGCCCCAGCTAAGTCTAGCAAATACTGAAAACTAAAGACTAAAAACAAAGAAAGATTTCATGTCAATCATCCTCGAAGAATGAGGACTCACCACTGATGCTGTTGAACTGAAGATCAAGAACCGATTTATGCGTGATCTGAAAGCTGAGAACCTGAACCTACATCATGAGAAGATATAGCACAGAGTATGCATCAGTACTTGAAAGGTACTGAGCATGCAGGATAAAGTAAAGCTGGACAATAATCATAACTGAACCAAAGCATATATCTGAGAAATGATAAGAGATAAGCATGATACTAAACTGAGAATACTGAACATGAAATAACTGGATGCAATGACCAAGTTTATAAAATGTTGAGATTAAAATCTGACTGTAACTGATGACATGGTCAATGCAATAGAATCTGTCTGTAAGGGAGCTACTAAAAACTGATATAAAACTACATGAGCTAAATGTGGAGTCCGACGTATACGCCCCATCGAGACGACCCAATATACCCTGCTAGAGGTATAGAAGCATGACTGGTGGGATCACTAAAATGATGCCCACAAAGGGGACTTACAACCTATGAGGCACGTAGTTCTGGGACTTGACGGTGACTAACCCTAGTCCACTCGGTATTAAGCTTCTCCCAATTGATTATGTAATTAACAATTTATGAGTAAATTTATGTAATGCTGGATACCTCAAACTAACATGCTAACTAATAATGAAACATTCAAATCTAGGGCATGCCTATCTAAAATAACTGACCTAGCATTTGTTATTCATGAACTAAAATAATTACATAGCTAGGGTTCTGGATTTATGAAAGAATCTACACAAAACCATACTAAAATCATGATAATCTAATTTGGATCATTCAAATAACTAAAACCGAACAATTTCAAACATTCAAGAAACCCTAGGTCTAGATGATATTAAGGGAATCAAGATTCTGACTGAAATCTAGGGACCTAATGGGTGAAATGAACCCACTAGTGAAATCCCACATACCTGGTGACGAATTTCACGGAGAAACCTTTCAATTTTGGGGCTAGAACGGACGAAACCTTGCTGCGTTCTTGAACTAGGGCTGCTCGACTTCTTTATGCTCTTTTGTTCTAAGTTTGATCGATTATTTTGAAAAAATACTTTACTAAGGTAAGTTCTAATTAAGTTTCTAGGCTAAAACAGACCAAAACTACGTAGTTTAGCAATAAAACGACATAGTTTAGGGGTCCAACGCATAGGGAAAAGACCAAATGACCCCTAACTTAAAAGTTGTCGGGGGTCACCAATGGACCAGACCGATGGACCATGGTAGGACAGATGGTCCATTCTGTTCAATCATCGTTAGGTGACTGGGAGGCTGAAGCTAGGGGTCTGGCCTACGGCCTTGGACCACAGACCTTGGTCAGACCTACGGTCCGTAGGTCCCGACGTGGGTCGACACTAGGCCAATTTTTCTGAGGGTTCTGGTGAAGAGTCGAAGGTGGCCATCCACGGACCACAAGCACTGGTCGTGGGTCACCCTACGATCTGTGGGTGGCAACCATGGGTTGTACCTACAACTTTTGGAAATCTGTATTTTTGGTCTATTTCGGATATAGGGTGTTACACCTTTGAAAGTACTCAGATAGGCCAAACGACAGAGAAGGGGTGTGGGTAGGTGACCCTGGCGCACTGAGTGGTGCAGCGCACCTGCCCCTAAACTACAGAACACATATTCTGGCACACTGGTGAGGCGCGCGGGCCAGCCACTCTCCAGAATTCCCCGACGAATTTTCTTTCTCATTTTCTGACCCTAATTCACCTAAAATTGAATGGTTTCTTCCCAACTCACTAAAATTAGAATACGCAACTTAAGTACATGATATTCTATTCAAAACCACCTTCAAATAACTAACATTCATCTCAAGAATTCATCAAAACCCCAACAATCAAGATTAAGAATGAAATTTCAAGAAAACTCATCGAGAACTCGAATCCTTCAACCTCAAGAATGAAATTTGAATTAAAATAGCATGATTGGGATGTGGGTGAATGAACCCAGCACTATGATAACTTACAAATCTCTTAGGGATCAAACCCTTGGTGAAATAACACTCGATCCGCAAGAAATCTCGATGAATGCCTGGAACTTTTTCATCTTTTCTCTTCTTGAACTTTCTTCTAAAACCCTAAGCGTATTAGGGATTATGAAAACTGACCTAAATCAGATTTGACCCACTTAATTCGTTTTAAAGTGATGGCGTAAGAAAAATACCAAAATACCCCTCACTAATTCGGGTAACTTTCCTTAACTGGGTAGGCCGACTTCAAATGGGCATATCTCCCTCATACGAGCTCAAAATTTAGCAAACTCGGTGGCGTTGAAAAGAGGATTCAATGACCTTTCATTTGATATCTTATGGTCAACCTAAATCTTCACCACTGAAAGTTATGGTCCTTTGAAGTTGACCCAAAACTCACAACTTAAGCATAACTTGCAAAATTCTCAATTTAGCTATTCCAACTTAGTGATTTATAAAATTAGCTCTTTCTAAGGAAGGATGTTATACTTTTAATGTACAAACATCATTTACTTTTACTATATTTTTTTTGTATTCTAGCACATTCTTTGTATTCTAAGATGTTACTTCACACGTAAATATAAGTTACTAGCAAGGTAACAATTTTCACCTTTTTTTGAAAACCTTCTCTATTATTTCACAAAATATATTGGTCGTACAATAGATCTGACTAAGTATTTCTTATTTTCTACTAGTATATGGATAACTAGCATAACGTTTATGGTGATGAAGAGCATAATTAATGGATGTGCCAATATCTTTTATCACACCTCAAAAATCAAAAGTATATGATTTCAAGGTATGTTTTTGAGAACTTCTTTTAATTTTAAGGTGTTCAACTTTATTCTCTCTCCCTCTCTCTCTCTATAAGAGAGAGGGAGAGGGAGATTTATAAAAGTGTACTCTTTATAGAATTGTTGAAGAAATTACTAACTCTAACTATCTAATTATACTGATCGGGGTCGATCTCACTGACTCCTTACATCGCCACGCTAAAGCTGGAGGATAAGGAGAGAATAATAAGGTGAAGATGGATACCACTCATCCAAATCTTTGTTAAGTGTCCATGCATCTAAGTCTTGCTCCTTCGATTTGAATCTGCTCTGTAGTTATCTAATCTCTTACTTTTAACAAATCTAAATTATATTCCCCATCAGTAGATATGACTTACGTAGATCTTTTTTTTATTGCGCTATTTTTTTTAGTTTAGTCTACTCTCATATAAGAAATTGGTAGGTCATTCAAGAGAATTTCATCAATATGATATTATTCAATGTTATACAATTAACGAAAGAATAACCACTTTTTCAAGTATTAACTCATATATATATTTCTCCACATCCACTGAGCAATTTATACTCAGATGAACACCTTAGATTAATAGATATTTCATTAGCATAATCATTCTGGAAAAAAAATTAAAAACATTGAATTAGCGTTGATAGTCTGACTTAAATATCATTACTACCCTTACACTTTTTAATAAATAAATATATTGATAATATAAATTGATTTGTATTATTGTTTAAAATACATTTTCTTTTAACAAGAATAGAAAGTAAGAATTCTCTTTAATGTGAAGATGTCTTGCTTTCACGAAGTCTTTTACATTTTTTACTAGATTATGAATAAGCAAAAAAAAGTTGATGGTGAAGATTCAATAATCACAATTATCATATCTTGTATTGCACCTAAAGCTGATGTTTTAGAGGTAAGCTTTTGAAAATTTCCTCCATTGTTTAGCATACACATTTTAGGGTGCTTAATTATGTTCCTTTCCGGATATGTAGAGAAAACATTTGATGCATTTTGGAATAACTTTTTTTAATCATAGTTGTCTTATGGAAGTAAAATAAAGTTCTCTAACAAGTCTAAGGATTCATTTGTCTTTTTAATATTATAAGATGTCTAAATCTGAATACATATCTAAAAATTAACATATGAATTAAGACTTTTCTCTAAATTGAAATCTTAATATTAAGATGATGTATTAAGATCTGAATATTAAATTATAAGACAACTAAGTATTGAGCTCATAAGCATCATTAGGCTTAGTAGTATAGAACCACAAATACTTCATCTTAGTGAACCTCTAGAACATATCAAGCTCATCTCCAGTCATCACCGGCCTAAAAATAGCCTTATCTTATAAACCTCATGATAACTTCGTCCATATGATATTATTCAATGTTATAGATTTAACAAAAGAAGAAACACTTTTTCAAGTATTATCACATATAATTTTTTTTTTCCCACATCCACTTATGCATTTAAACCCCGATGAACACCTTTTCAAGTATTATCACATATATTAAATTATCATAAACATTTTGATAAATTTAACAAACATCGAATTACTGTTGACAACCTGACTTAAATATCATTACTACTCTTAAGTTTTTTTTATCAATAAATATATTAAAAATATAAATTGGTTTGTATTATTGTAGAAAATATAGTTTGTTTTAAGAATAGAAAGTCAAAATTTTATTTAATATGAAGATGGGTTGCTTTGACGAAGTGTTTTACATTTTCTACTAGAATATAGAGAAGCAACTGACAGCACATGACGGAGATGTAATAGTGGCAGGTCCCATATCTTGTATTGCACCTAAAGTTGATGTTTTAGAGGTAGGCTTGCAAAAATTTCCTCCACTTTTATTCATACATATTTTAAGGTGCTTAATAATGTTCTTTTAAATATATGTAGATAAATCTTTTGATGCATTTAAAATAAAGTTATCTAACAAGGTTAAGTCTTCATTTGTCTTTTGAAAATTATAAGACTTCTAAATTTGAATGCATATCTAAATGATAACATATGCATTAAGAATTTTCTCAGAATTGACATCTCAATATTAAGATGAAGTATTAAGATCTGAATACTAAATAATAATACAACTAATTATTGAGCTCGATCTTAATACTAAATAATAATACAACTAATTATTGAGCTCATAAGCATCGTTAGACTTAGTTGTATAGAACCACAAAGACTTCATCTTAGTTAACCTCTAGAACATATAATGCTCATCTCCATGATATACTCTGAAGAGAAATAAGAAGTACGTAAAAGTAGAAGACAATGGCTGGAAAAAATATTTCATTCGTTTAGAATCTCCAAGCCTATATATTGGCACATACTTAACAAAATACTTCCACTAAAATAAGACACATATCATTCCACAATAAGCATAATTAAACTACTCATAAAAGATAGAACACATGACTCTTGAAAGGAACATTACACGCTAATTCTAAAGAGGAAAATATGCAGACTTACTCAACTTAAAAAAAAACTCACAATCTTCCTAAAGACTAAGTCAACTAGCAAACTAAAAGAAATTCTTGTACTTCCTGATTAAACTATTGTTTGCTAAGAATCAATTTAAATCTTTGATTGTGCATATGCCTAGAATCCTTCTAAGTTTAATGAATGATACCATCTTCAGAGCCTTGTTGGAAATATCGGCAACCTGGTATTTGCTCCTGCAGTAGATCAAATAAATCGTTCCATTATTGCTAAGATCTCCAAAAAAATAAAACTTCACATCAATGTGCTTGCTTCTTCAATATACCACATGATTCTTGGATAGGTAAATTGATGAATCGTTTTCCCAAAAATTTTGGTAGATTCTGGCTGCTTGAATTTCAACTCCCCCAGAAGTCTACCTCAACCAAATAGCTTGACAGGCACAAGCACGTAACAGCAAACTAGGCTTTCGTAGTAGACTAAGTAACAATAGGTTGCTTCTGAGCTTACCATTAAATAACACCGGACCTGAACATAAAAGCATAACTTGAAGTGTTTTTTCTATCAACATAGTCACTAACTGTATAGACGAGAATATTGGACATTTCATTCGTCTTATAAAGTAGACCAAAGTCTCTCACTCCTTGCAAGTAACGGAGATTTCTTTTGGCCGAAGAGAAATGCATTTTTGTGGGATTCTCCATTATGTCAGGCCTTGTAGCAGTGAGATACATCAAAATGCCCACAATTTGTTTGTAAAATGTGCTATCAACCTTCTTTCCAGTAGGATTTTAATGTAGAGTGTTAAGTGGATTGCAATCCATCATCTAAAATCTATCTAGAATTTCCCCTACATATTTTTCTGAGAAATAAATATCCCTTTATCAGATTGCACTACCTTGATGCCAAGAAAGTATTGCATCAATCCGAGGTCAGACATCTCAAACTGATCCATCATCGATTTCTTAAATTATTTAAACATGACACAACAATTTCTAGGAAAATTAAGATCATCAAATACAAGCAAATAATGAGCATCTTTTCTTGATCCCTGATATTTAACAAACAATGTATGCTAATAAGGATTGTCACGAGCCAAAATGCACATGATGATATTTGTATATTCTTAACAAGACAAGTCAGCATCAACTTTACGATAACGAAAGAAAAATGGGAATATAAAGCCAGAACAAGACAAAAGAGGAAAACTTATTCATTCTGAACAATACCCCAAAATCTGGTTGTCACGTGCTCTAGCCACTAAATACATAAAGTGTGGAATTAAGAAATAAGTACAAGTCTCATTCTCTGTTTCTCAAATAGAACAAAGTGTAAAAAAGATAGAGAGCCCGCCGCAGTAACAAACAACTAGCTCTTCAAATCCTTGACAAGCCTCCATATCATAAGAAGAAGAAAGAGATCACACAGGTCCAGACTTGAAACCTACATACGTGTAGAAGCAAGGGTTGAGTGCCAATAACACGGTACGCAGCAAGCAACCTTATAAACAAGACATTTAGCTAGAAATTGAATACCGCTTAGACTCCAATCGAATCTCCTCCAACTAAGACCTGTACAAAAATCAGCTCAACCTAGAATTTCTACAATATGCTGATCACAAGGCTCAATATCCACAGATCAATAGTCACCAATCAACAACATAATGAATCAACTAAGTCAATCTCAAAGTCAAGTAGACCAGTCACCCGTAACAAGTACATCAATCACAATTCACATGCAAGCCACACAAGCATCAAATACATCTAGTAACAATAATAATCTCTTGGCAGAACCATTTTCCCATCGGCACAATAACACGCTGAAACAATTTCCCATCGACTTTAAATCAAATCACTACCCGGAACCATTTCCCATTGGCTTAATAACCATCACCGGCAAAGACCACACATCATAACTATCGTCGGCAAACACCTCAGCATAACAATTGTCACATTTCTCATCATGGTGTTTAACAATCAATGCACACAAGCGATATAAGACCAGAAGGAAGATATAACAATTAATACAATTCAAGTATGCTTTCATGCTATCAAGCATTTCATCAATCAATTAATAAGGGTTACAAAAAAGTTATTCAAAACATCATGTTTATAAGATTGCATCTTCAATTTCAACCCCTTTTCATTTATTAAGATTCTACAAGTAGACAATTCACCCTTCACCTCATTCCATTACTCCCAACACGCAAAAAATGAAGAGAGTACAAAAATTCTACTAGAAGACAAGGTTTAGGAGATCACTTACCATAGATCGACAAATAATCACTGAAAGAGTTGAGTCTACCCCTTCCGAAGCCACACAATCTATATACAAGCAAGTAGTCACCAACAAATTCCAGAAACAACAATACCCACATCAATTGCTAAGAAAAATGGGTCAATTAACTCAAAACCCAATTTCCAAAAGAAGGTTCAAATCAGGAAAACAATACTTGAAAATGATATTTTAGGCTTTAGGAACTCCTTAGTGAAAACAATTTTGAAAAAGAAAAACAACTTAAAAATCTCCATTTTAGATCAAAACACAAGTTCTTGCAAAACGTTGCAATTTTCCCAATCAAATCCAAAATTATGATGTTAGAATCCATAAATAATCAAAGGGAAATGAAGGTTTATGGTCATGGAAGCTTACCCAAATGATTTAGCTTAAGAAAACCTTTTCAAAACCGCCACCAAGGGTTCTACAAGCTCACAAATGGAAAATGGGCTTTAAACCCCGAAAATGGTAGGTCAAAACCCTCCTCTAATGTCGCAAAAACAACTCTTGGGTTCACAAAAGTGAACCCCACAAATACCTTGGGACTCTCTTAAGCGAAGCCTCTTTCGCTTATGTGAAGGTCGCTTTAGAGACAAACCCTTCGCTTATGTAACATCCCGCTATTTGAAAGATCTAGAATTAGAAAGAACCATTTTTGAAAATAATGAAAATCTCAAATTTGGCAAGTTATGCTAAGTATGAGTTTTGGGTCAACTTCAAACAACCATAACTTTTCATACATGAAGATTTAGGTGGGCTACAAGATATCAAATGATAGGTCTTTGAATTATCTTTCCAATGCCACCAAGTTTGCTAATTTTCAAGTTTGTATGAGGGATATATGCCCATTTGAAGTTGGTTTGTCTAGATAAGGAAAGTCACATGGATTTAAGAGGGGTATTTTGGTCTTTTCCTTGCCCAATTAAGTTATTTCATATTTAGTAATTAAATAGGGGTCTAAACTTAATTGATTCGGTTTACGCACTCAACTTTCATGCTAAGGTTTTTAGAAAATGAACTCAAGAGGAGAAACGAGGAGAAAAGGTCAAGATTTCGCCAAGGATTTAATCCTAAGAGGTATGTGAGTTAACATAGCGTTGGGTTCGTTCACACTCACGCCAATCATGTTAATTTTAGTGTATTTTCATCTTAAAAAGTTGAAGATTTGATGTTCTTGAGTTGTGTTCTTGAAAGTGCATTCATTCTTTAATTCGGATGGGATTGGTGAGTTTCTTGAGATTGTCTTATCGATTTTAAGAGTCATTTTCAGTTAGATTCTTCGGTACATGAATTGGGTAACCGAATCTAAAGAGATATTGAGAAAAAGAATCGAATTTAATCAAATTAAGATCAGAATACGAGTAGAAAAATTCATCGGGGTTGCCTGGGGGAGATCTGGCGCGGCGCGCTCCACATGCGCCACAAGGGCTGGGGCGGTGCGCCAAAACAGAGCCTCTGAACTTTAGGGGTTGGCGCCCTGTGCCAGCACTGCACCAAGGTTGCTTGCCCCCACCCGTTTTTCATCGTTTAGCCTGTCTCAGTCCTTTTAAAGTGTACTAACACTTCCCATCGATCCTAACTACTTTAAATTACTTCTAAACATCTAGAAATCATCCATAAACATGAATCAAAAACCTTGAATCCATAATTCAAATTCAAAGAAAGTTAAGAGCAAAGTCTAGAGAGTTCTTAGAGTCATTTCAAAAGTCTTTTACAAATGTTTTTAAACTTGTTTTAAGACTTGTGCATTGAGTTGAGTAAGAGTAAGAGTGAAGTTCATTTTCTTCAAAAAGATTATATGGGAAGTAAGTTTTCCCAAAGAGTAAATGTTTTCACACATAAACAAGAGAGGAAACACCGATTTTCAAGAGAGGTTTTAAGCTAGTTTTTGAGTAATAATCTCAAACCACAAAGAAAGAGTTATGTTTTTAAACATATGAGCTGAGTTTATTTTGGGAGTAGTATTGAGCACCGATAGAGGGACGAGTTCATATTAACTCAAGTCTCCATAAACCATGTAGCAAACGTAGGTAGTAAGGATCATACGTTTTAGATGATTCCTTAATGTTTTTAAGCATAGATTAGTAGATCCACTTAGTTGAGGAGTTCTATATCCCGGCATGTTATAGGACAGTTCTGGCAGCGCGGGCAAGACGACGTATCATCACAGAGCTCATAGTGATGGTTATCGGTTAGAGAATATCTCAGATAGAGTTTATTTTCGTATTCTTATATACAACTGAGATATTATTGTAATTTTGAATACTTTCATATGTTATCTACTGTTTTAAATGCTTTATATAAACTATGTCTCTATTGTTGTGTATTTCTGCATTAAGTTGAGTATCCATGAGTTGAGTAAACTTGAGGTAAGTGTTTCTTTCAGATTCAAGTACAAGTTTATATGTTGTTTAGATTTCCCCTCACATGATCATACATTCAATGTATTGACGCCATTTGACTTATATTGTTTTATGATGCAGATACAGGTAACCAGGATTAGTATCTAGTGCTTCGTTGATCTAGTTGAGCATTTCAGAGTCATTTGGTGAGCCTCCTTGCTTTTTGGAGGATCCCTTTTTATATTGTTTTAGTATTTCAGTTGTTAGGATGATCGAGGGTCTTGTCCCGACCTTCCTCTTCGTATTAGAGGCTTCATAGACAGATAGTTATAGTTCTTTAGTCTTACCATTTAAGTTGTTTTGTATAATAGTTGAGTTGCCACTTTGGCTAGTTGGATGTTTAATTCTAAAACATCCTAAGTTATTTCGAGACAGTTGAAAAAAGTTGCATTTGTTTTCTTTAATTTATGCTTAAAGTCTTCAACTAAGAGTCTAGCCAGATCAAGGGTTCGCTTAGGGCCAGCAATGGTTCTCGAGTGCCAGTCCTGCCCAGGGTGTAGTCTTGGGGCGTGACAGCTTAAGTGGAGGTTGCTTAAGAGACATGACCTTCTCAAAAGTGAGGCCTACCGTAGTAGAAAACACATTCAAGTCTCAAAACACCGAAAGGACCCTCAGGGTTCGTTCGAAACCCTGTAAACACAAACAACATGTGGAATTCAATTATACTTGATATTCCAAACTCAATGGAAATGTCAAAACATGAACCTGAGGTCTCATTAACTGGACATCCGTGAAAACCACAAGAAACACTACACCATTTTAGGTCTACAGCCACATTAATTCTAGACTACATTTGTAAAGTGTTGCCTAAAGTAGTTTTGGGAACGTTTTTAAAGCATAGCCAAAGTTTTTACCTTTTAGTCACGTTAGTAATGGCAACACTTCAAAAGTGTACTCTTTAATGGTATAAGCTACACTTTGTAAGTGTTGTTACAATATGATATAATTGGCAACACCTATTTACATATATGACCACACTTTTAAAGTGTCCTATTTGTATAATTGAATAAACAACACATTATAAGTGTGGCCTTAAAATTTTCACTAAAATTTTATATTCCCTCCAATATTTTTAACCCTCCCTCCCATTTTTTATTGGCCAAAAAAAATAAAGATTAATAAATCATAAAACATTAATCAGTCTTTCATGCTTCACTTTCCTCTTTCACTGACCTAGCTGAACCTAAGTGAAGAGAGCTGAAGAACCAAAGAACCGATTCTCTTCTCCGATACAGATCTGTAAGAAAAAGACGCTGAATAGTTGATGTCACCGAAGATGAGCTGAAGAGTTGGAGTCATCGAAGAGTTGAAGTCGCTGAAGAGTAAGTATGATTCTCTTTCCCAATACTTATTTCGTCAAGCTTAAGTACAAAATCAGTCTTCTTGTTAGCTGAAGTGGTTGATTTTTGTTTTGTGTTTAGAAGAGGAATAAGAGGGAATTGATTGTTTGGCAAGATGAACTGAAGCTAATTAGTCTCTCCGGCATGCTTTTCTCTGGATAAAGAACATGATTTCAGATAGATTTTGTTGGAATAGGGTTTATTAGGTAAGAAATCCTATATTTGAAAGTCTAAATTTTAGCTTTAGGGTTTTGATAGTCTTGTGTTTTTATACGATTTTTGGGAGTGTAGCTAGTAATTTAGCTTCATCAGTTCAGTTCACTGTTAGGGGTTGGAAAATAGTTGGGATTTATTTGAGCAAAAACGTTTAGAGCAACTGAAGAAAATAGTTAAAATATATATATAGAAACACATTGAAGGCAGGGAGAGTTAAGTGTCAATAAGAGTATCACATTTTCTAATTCGTTTCGTAGATAAGTTTTCCCAAGCTTTGTTTGAGTCCGAGATTCTGCCCAGAAATCTCATCTGTCGTTAGTGTTTGAGTCTTGTGGTGAAGATCATTTCCCTGCTCGTCCCGTTCCAGTTCACTGCCCGAAGAAAGGTAATGTCGTTTTCCTAATAGTACTATTTTCGCCTCTTCTATTTTAAGAGTGACATTTTGACTGTTTAAAGCTGTTTAGATTAGTTTGTTTCTTTTTAGTTGATTTATCTTTGAGTTGATGTTGATTCAATATGAGATATGTGTTTCTTAATTAGTTACTTTAGTGGGTCTGATGAATATCGCTTTAAAGATTCAAGAATTTGTATTCATTGTTGTTATTCCCCTACTTGTCATTCAAAGTTTTATTTTGTTGTTTCTCTTCCTGATGTTGCTTTTGGAATGTGCATTGGAGTACTTGGTTTTGTTCTGCTAAATGCTAGATTGCTCTCAGGGGATGTGCATTGTTACCGCACACTTTTATTCTCCCATAATCTCATAGGTTGCATATGGTTGTAGCCTGTGATATCTATCTATCTGTTGTCTTATGAAGAAATCAACAGCTGTGTTACTTCCATAGTTTTGTAGTAAAAAATATCAATAGGCTTATTTGTTGTAACTGTAATTTTATAGGAGGAATGAGCATTTATAGTCTCTAATGCAACATCAATTCAAAATCTCATTTTTTGATAGATATTCAAGGTAACAATCCTATGTAGCCTTCATATGATTATATAAAAGCTTCTTTTATTTTACTCTCATCTTATTTTTCATTTTTTTGGAGGTGGAAAGTGTGGGATGGCTATCCATCTTTCATTGTTGATATGCTTTTGTGGTCAGTTTATTGTTTCAATTCCCAAGATTTTTGTTCACATTATGCTCCAATTCCAATAGTTACATGGTTGACAATAGTTTATGAAGGGAAATTCATTTTGTAATAACAACAAGTGCACACTTGTTATCCACAACATTAGTAGGAGAAAGATAGAAGACAATCAATTCCTTTGTAATAATTTCGATTTCTATGTGATTTTGACATCGTGTATTTTGTACCTTTCATTTCTTTGGTACTTTCCATGGGCTTGTACATGATTTTCTAACGTCTGGTTATGAGCCACTCTGAAAATATATCTTTCCCTTCCCAAAAAAAAAACCAATTTAATGAAATTATGACGTTAAAATAAAGCAAAAATTGATAAATCAATATAAGTAATCACATATTAAGTTTGCTTTGCTTTTTCTTTTAATGGAAGAACATATAGTGAGCTAACTCCCTAGTATTGTCCAATGAAATAAATAGTTTTACGATAAATACATCATATTATGTATGTCCATTACACAATTTTCTGGGGAAATGGCTGATGATGCCTTTAGGGTAGTGTTTGGAAAGGAACAGCCTGGCCGACTTAGGTGTTATGGCAGATCAGTGACAACAAGTTCTCTAAAAAAAGATGAAGAAATTATCAAGCTAAAACAAAAGCATGCTAATGAAATCAGTTCTCTAAAGGAAGAAATGAATGAAAAAATGAATGAAATGAGAGTAGAAATGCTACATTTTTTCAGTCAGTTGCTGCAAAACAACCCTAGATTGAATGTTCAAGATATACCAAGGGTTGTTGGATCTAATCTTATTTCACCTGTCGATGCAAGTAGCGCACAAACTGTAAGAGGCAAAAATATTCCACATTCTTCAGGGTTAACTCATGATTCGGTTCTTCAAAAGGTATTTTCTTGGTTCCTTAAGGCTTTTCTCTCACTTTCTCTCCTCTCGAACCTCTCAACTGTATTTTCCTCAACTTTGTCTAGTTGTTCTTGTTGGCTGTTAGTTCGATCTTACACAACAAGATCATTATAGTTATTATGAGTAGAAATAGTAGATTTGGTTATTGATTTGTATGTTTAGTTGTGGCTCCATCCAACAGTCCATGCTTGGTAGTGATATTTTAGATATTTCTAGCAAAGTGCCCTGCCAAAAAATTGTGATCAATGGTGTCTTTTACTGGTTTATAGCAGCAGAAACACTTGAAATGTTGTTGACCAAAATTGTGAGCTTGTTTCTTTTCTCTCTAATCTGATCCCAAGTAGATGAGCATGTGAATTCTACATTTGTGTTTGGTTTCTAGGTTGGTTGATTAGTAACCATGGGCTGGTAGTGAATTTGAGTCGCAAGAATGGTCGGGACAAGATCCGGAGGTGCAGTTTGATAGACAATTTTTTGTTAAAGTTACAGACTTTTTCTATTAAAGTTGCACACTGGAAATCTGGAATCTTGAATCTGAAATCTAGAAAAATGGAAATCTGGAAATTTGGAAAATAGAAATCCATTAGGTTTTGAAATGAAAATGAATATTGAGGATTCATATACCTAAATCAACTAGTTTTGAATTGATGTATAGTTGTTGTTTTATAAGGTTCCATGCTTATCTTTAACATCTAGGATTCATATAGCTAAACATTTACTTTTGATGTCTTTTTCAAATCAACTCAACAAGCAACTGACTCATTTTATGTCCCTTCCAAAGCAATGTTTTCCGGAAGGAAATAATAAAAAACCCAGAAAGGTTTTTGTAAGTTGAAACTTCTAGATTTCTGGTAAGTTAATGGATATGCATTCCCTGAAACTTTGGTCTTAGTATCATTTGTTCTCTCATAACATGAAGATCTATTAGGCCATCATCAAGCAAATTCAAGTTTATATCTTAGAGAAATTAGCAAAGGAGGCATACGGCATGTGTGCATGATATGCTTTTGGTAAATTCAACTAGGAATGACTAAAGCTTTTAAAAACTAGGATAGGGGAATAGAAAATAGGAGAGTGGAAATAAGATGCTAATGTTGAGTGTGAGCATACCTGTCAAAGGAGAGTTGAAATACAAGGAAATCACCACCCATTAAATACAATAACAATATTAACAACTCCTCTGTTTTTGATAACTGTGTGATTATGAGGGTGTTGTTGGAAAAATAGTGCAGCTTCACGAAGGGTCTCTACAAGTCAATTTGATCTCATTGAAGTGGCTGATGAAGAGTTTTTGAACTATTGTAAAAGTTTGAATACATTATGTTTGATTTTGATAAATATATTCTTTGCTAGAATATATTGAACTATTGTAAGAGTACTTTTTGAACAATTGTGTACACATATTTAGAATATTGTTGTATAAGTATGTGTAACTACACAAGACGTACTATCTTCTGAAGTTTATTGCAAATCTATATATTTGAATTACTTATGAGCCAATTTAATGCTTGAGATTATTTATTGCAAAACAATATTGGTGTTTATTAATTAGAAATTGTGGCATATAAATATTTTATAGCCAAAATGATATGGCCACACTTAAAAGTGTAGTCATAGGATTGTAAATTGTGGTATGCACATGGGCAAGCACTACACTTCAAAGTTTTGTCATACATTAGATAGAAAAGGCAACACTTTAAAATTGTTGTCATACATTAGATAGAAAAGGCAACACTTTAAAATTGTTATCATACATTAGATAGAAAAGGCAACACTTACAAATCGTGGGCAATAAGGAAGTTAAGGCCACGCTTAAAAGTGTAGTTGTATGAGATAGAAATGTTGCTATTTGATGTACATAAAAATGTTGCCATTTCGCCTTTTAGGCTACGCTTTTAAGCGTAGCTGGTAAGACAACACTTGAAATAACTCTAAGGTAACGCTTCTTTTGGAACCCCTAGAAAAGTGTTTCTTAAAGTCCAAAAGTGTAGCCTTTTATCAAAGGCCACACTTTTTGCTAGTTTAGGCTACACTTTACTGGGGTGGCTATAGGCCTAAAATGGCGTAGTGAAACTAACACAATGCCTAAAAAGGCTAAAACAAGCTTGGGGCCTCTCATAAATCAACCAAGACCTCACCTAGGCATTAAATCATTCCCCAAATCCACTTGAACTTTCAAAATTCCGATCCGATCATATGAACCCTAAATGTTGACTAGAGTCAACCCAAAGGCTAAAATTTCAAAAAATCCATAACTTAGGACCTCAAATCCTTAAAAAGACTCTGAATATGATACCAACAACTCCCATAGACAATATTTCACCTATTGGGACCAATGGAATCGATAAAATTCCATTCTGACACAGGAGACTCCAAAACACACCAAAAATCACTTTCATAACAACTTAGCCTTTCAAACTCAAAATTTACCAAACTCTCAACTTTAAACTCAAAGTTCAAAAAAAACTTCTAGAACTCAAACATAAATGACTTCAGGTTGATATCGGGAGGGGAAAACAGTAATTTTACAAGGATTTAAAAAAATGACCAACCGGGTCATTCCAAGGAAATTTTGAAAAACCAACTTTTAGAAAATACCCCTTAATGCGACTATACAAAGCCTAATGAGCTTGTTTTAGACCATACAGGGCGTTTTTCAATATATAAAACTTATGTTCATTTGCAATTTTAACATAACAAAGGGGTTATTCTACAAATACTTGTTCCTCCAAGTACCCATGTATGAACACCGACTTGACATCTAGCTGAAAAAAAGGCCAAGACCTTTGAGCTGCCAATGTGATAACCAATCTCATTGTATCATGCCTAGCAACGGGAGAAAATACTTTTGTATGATCAATCATCTATTTTTTCTTGTAATCCTTTGCAACTAAATGTGCCTTGTACTTTTCATAATCACCATTTTCCTTCAACTTTGTTTTGAACACCCACTTCACTCCAATGGTTTTTTGTCCATTTGGAATATCAGACAGCTCCCAAGTATCATTTCGTCCAATGGAATTTATTACATCATCTATTGCTTTTCTCAATTTCTCTTACTTTACAACACTCTCAAAATATGTAGGATCACAATTTGCAAACAAAGCAAAGTGAGTAATTGAATCTTCAATTCGAGTTACCTTGAAATCTTTCATCCCTGCCAGTCTTCTTCTAACAAGCCCGAGAGTTTGAGTTGCTTATTCATTTGCTAGAACAACTGGTGGTGGAGTTGTAGGGGCTGAAACTGATGAATTTTCCAGCACACGAGGTGCTTAAAATTGCTCTTGTTCAACGTCACTGTCACAAAGGATTCGCGTAGGCTACTGCCTATTTCAATCCCAAGTGTTTTCCTCGTCAAAAGTAACATCCCTATTGATAACAATCTTTTTTGTCAATGGATTAAAAAACTTATATGATATGGAAGACTCACTTACACCAAGAAAAACACATTTTCAGCCTTGTCATCACGTTTCTTCCTCCTTTCATCCAAGAAATGAGCATATGCAATGCATTCAAAGATTCTAAAATGATCTACTATTGGTTTTCTCCCCTTCCATTCCTTTAGCGCTGTCATATTTTTAATAGAAAAAATTGGGCTTCTGTGTAAAATATGAACAATCCAATTTATTGATTCTAGTCAAAAAGTCTTTCGAATGCTTCCTCTCACTAACAAACTTCTCCTATGTTGAGGATGGTTTTGTTTTTCCTTTCCGATACCATATTCTTTTGTGGTGAATGCACAGTTGTAAGCTCTCTTCGAATGCCATTCTCTACACAAAACACTTCAAATTCTTTGGAACAATTTTCACCACCACGATCAGTTCGGAGAGCCTTGGTTTTCCTTGCTTTATTTTCCACTCTTACTTTGAAGCTTTTCAATATTAAAAAAATTCAGATTTTTCTTGCAAAAAATAAACCCCAAATTTTCCTTGAAAATCATTAGTAAAAATGAATAAATACCGCTTACCTCCACTGGGCATTGGTTTTATCGGGCCACAAAGATCTGTGTGCTCCATCTCCAAAACATCATTTTCTCTCCATAACTTTCCTTTGGGAAGTTGAGATTGAGGTTGTTTACCGACAACACATTCTTCACAAATTTTATAAGGTGCAGTGATTGAGGAAGACCCGTGACATGAATTTTTCTGTTGGAGTGTCTGAAACCCCCAAAACTCAAGTGATTATAATGGAAATGCCACAACCATGAGAGATTCTTTACTTCAACCATCTAACAAGATTGAGCACTATCAATCTTTGGCGGAAATAATCATTTGATGCCCATTTGAACTACTGCAATAGGTCCTCTCATATGATTATAAATTTCTAACGTGCCCTTCTTAATAATGATGATTTATCCCTTTTCTTTCAACTGTAAAACACTAAGTAAATTACTTTTCAAGTAAGGAACATATAATACATTAGAGATGGTCTCCAAAAAACCATTCTTGGTTTTAATCTGCATATCATTTTTCCCCATCACTTCTAAAGTTGAACAATACCAAAGGCCAGAATAGAACAAAAATTATCATTTAGAGATGAAAAAGAAAATTTACTTCCACTTATGTGGTTACACCATCCGTTATGTACATACCAAATATCTGAGTTGTGTTTTGTTCCATCATGGACATCCATTAATAAAGTCTCTACTTCCTTATTTTTGACAAAATTGGCACTTTCTTCTTATTGTTTGTCATTAGGAAGTCTAATGTAAAAATATGATGCATAGTGACAAAATTTGTGAAATCTGTAGCACTCTACCTTGGATTTGTCACTGTCTCGACCTCTGCCTTGAAATTGATCAGTGTTGGCTTTGAAATTTCTGCTAAAGTCTCATGTCTCCACGATCTCCTTTTCATCTTCCTCTACCTCTTCCTCTATAGTTGTTGGAATAAGTATTAGTAGAAGCCTTCAATGCTTGCTCCTGCACTATAGAACTTTTGTTTATCTTTTGTTCATAACTGGTAAAGAACTTTGGAACTAATCAAGAGATAGTTCGTCTATATATTTTGACTCATCAACTACGCAGAAAATATATTTTAATGTTAGAGAGCGAAAAATATTTTCCACAATGCCTACATCGTCTATATTCTCACTGTGGAAACATATCTTGTTGGTTATTTCCATTGTTCTATCATTAAAATTGGTGACAAATTCTCCTTCTTCATCTCTAGTGTTTTGAAATCCTTTCTGAAAGTTTGAAGCTGTGCACGTTTGACTCTAGTAGAACTTTGACACTTCTTCTTCATGAAATCCTAAATATCCTTGGAAGTTTCTTTGCAAAGAATAGTTTCCATGATGGGACCATCAATTGCCTGAAAGGGATAGTTTTTGCTTTCAGGTCTTTTAGGGTCATGCCCCGAGCCTACACCCTGGATGTGGCAAGCACTCGAGAACCATCGTTGGTCCCCAAGCGAACCTTTGGCCTAGCTCAGTACTCAGCGGAAGACTTACTGAACAAAATAAGAACTTCAAATGGAAAGATTAACTGAAATTGTCTCCAGAATAATTCAACTCAGCAAATGTATGAAATCCTTAATTAAACAAAATAAATTGTCTCGAGGACTGAGAACATCAACAATGAAATAGTGAGAGACTCCTCAACTTCTAACTATCTACGAAGCCTGTAAGTCCTATGAAAGATAATAGTGTGAAGTCCTCCGAAAATCAAGAAGGTTCACCTAAGCTAGTAGGAATGCAGTGGTATCAACGAAGCGCCTGTTGATGACCCTGAACACATGTATCTGCATCATAAAAAGATGCAGGTTGAATGACGTTAGTACATTGAATGTACAAGCATGTAAGGGAAAAACCGAAAGCAATAGATAGTTGAACTAATAATGATGGAAGAAATACTCACCTTAACTAAACTCAACATGAATAAAAAAATAAGAGATGCAATATTCAAAGCTTTTAAAATAGTAGATATCAACTCAAAATGTATAAAAATACAATAACAAATCTTTACTCTTATTTGGGTGATTCTCTAACCTACAACCATCACTCTAAGCTACCTGATTATACAGCGTCTCGTCTACGCTGCCAGACCTGTCCTATACCTTTATGGGGTATAGAACACCTTAACTAAGTGGATCCACTAACATATTCTTAAAAGAAATAAGAAATAATGTAAAAGGTTTGATCGTTTTCCAATGTTGGCTTACATGGTTTATGAGGATTTTGAGTTGTCTAAACTCATCCCCATATCGGTGATCAATACTACTCCCAATAATATATAACTCATGCTCAAATGTGTAAAACATAACTCTTTCTCAATTTGAGATAATTACTCAAAATATCCTCTTAAAAGAGGTAATACTCTGAAACTCCTCTGAACTTGTAAACTCATAAGAATTCGATGTTTCTCTCTTTTAAATGTAAAAATAATACATACTTCATAATACTTAGTTCCTTTATACTCATTTTGAAATATGAAACCCAACTCTCCTCATCCTTATACTCATTTAATCAAGACCTAGTTCAAATCTTTCGTTAATTGCAAAAGGGTTCTCAACTTTGACTCAAAAGATCCTCTTGAATTTTCTTCTTAACTTTACTTTAATTTAAAATGTAAATTAAGAGATGTGACTATGAAAGTTAGGATATCTTAAGGATTAATAAAGACTTTAAGAGTTCAAATTAAGAAGAGAACATAGACATGATTTGGAAGAACACATACGGAATGAAGGACAAAAAAAAGAAAAGGACCTGGCGGCCCCGGCACACTCAGAGGCGCGGGGCTCTAGCCCTAAAACTAGTGGACAATGTTTGAGTCACACCACACTAGGCCCCAAACTACTAGCCAGTAGTCCGGGAGCAGTGGTGGCGCACCACCCCACACCCGTGCCCAGAAATCTAACACATTTTTCTTCAATCTTTTGGGTCCTAACTTATCTAGAATCGAGTGGCTTCCTCCAAACTCTTTTTTATTCACAAACCCAACAAATAAATATCAAAATTCCATCCAAAATCCATCACTAAACACCACTCATTCGTAAGACCCTCACCTCAACAACTCCAAACCTCTATTGTTAAAGAATGGGGCTAAACATCAGGAACTACTCTAGAACCTCAATATGAACAATCTCATGGATGAATTGGTGTGAGGTCAAAAAAATCCAACACTGTGTGAAGCTTACATACCTTGAAAGAACCCTTGTTCTTGGCGAAATTCGTCAACCCTTGAATGAACGTTTAAAAACCCTTTTTTCCTCTTCTTGAAACCCTTCTCTCAAACTCTTAGCATTTAGGAATGTGGAAAAATGGTCTAAATTAGATTAGACCCTTATTTGGGTGAGAGAAACGTTTTAGTCTTAGTGGGATAAGGGAAAGAACAAAATACCCTTTCCTTAAACGGATGAAAAACCTTAACTAGAGAGGCTTCACTCAAACAACCATAACTTTTTACTCGAAGATCGAAATTTAGCAAACTTGGTGGTGTTGGAAAGAGGTCTCAATGGTCTTCAATTGGATACATCATGGGCCACCTAACACTTTAAATATATGGTCGTTTGAAGTTGACCAAAACTAAAAATTGATCAAAGTCTGAGGTGTTACAATATCTCCCTCGTGGGAACGTTCATCCTCGAATGAGATCACATTAAGTAAAACAGGGGTGGGAAGCATCTACCAACATCAACTCAAGCACACAACATGCAATTAACAAAACTAACTATATCAACTTAAAAGAGTAATTTACAAAGAGTTAGCACCTTGTTTTGGAATTTCTCCGAAAGGAAATGGATGTGGGTATCTCTTCTTCATATCCTCCTAGGCCTCCCAAGTAGCATCCTCAACAAATTGATTCCTCCATAAAACCTTGACTGATGCAATCTCCTTGGTCCTCAACTTGTGAACCTGACAATTAAGAAACTGAACTGGCAATTCCTCGTATGATAGGTTGTCCTTGATACCAATGTTTTTAGTAGGTATTATAAGTGAAAGATCGTCCAAACATTTCTTTATCATGGATACATGGAATACCGGATGAATTGCTGCTTAGTCTAAAGGTAGCTCCAACTTATAAGCTACACTGCCAACCCTCTTGGATATTATGTGAGGACCAATGTACCAGGGACTGAGTCTAATGACCCTCCAGGTCATTTATGTGTTTATGACTTCTTTTCATCATTTGGAGAATTCATGTAGTGACCACAATTTATTTATTACTTTCTTTCACTAACAGTTCGATCGCCTGGTCATACTTTTGGGTTTTATTCCTGTTTTCCTGTTTTAGAGCTTTTGAAACTTAAAAAGTTGATTTCAGTCATAACCTCATGTAAACGACCTTAGATCAAAATTCGGAGCGGCCAATTTGGCTAGTAGCACAGTTGGCACGAGTCCCAAGGCTTTTGGTGTGACTTTGGGGTCATTTGACGCTTTAGCATTTGAATTTTGGTTTAAGTTTGACTTTGGTCAACATTCTTGGTAAACTCGCTCGAATGAGAATTCCATAAATGCGGTTAGTTCTTGAATGTCGAGTTTGTTCTACAATGACCCTTTCTGCGCTTCCCGGGGCTTTCGGTCTTATTTAGAGGCCCGTTATTGAAATTGGCTAAAAATGGCATTTGGGTGTGGGGCCCACTTATTGTCGAAATGACCTTGTATTGAAATTCATAATGCATCAATGAGTCTGAAATGTTGAATTTATGGGGTGGTAGCATATTTGGTTTATTTTCATCGGGTACCAAACGAATTCTAAGGGTCCGTTCTGGTCATTCGAAAGGGAAAAGCTCTGGCAGAGTGATTTAAAGCGCGCGTTGTCAGCCTTCTAGTAGGCTACGACTTTCTTTCCTTTAGATTGATCTTGATTGTGTAATTGCATGTTGAATTGTGTGAATCTGGGGTGGGATGCTAGTCTTTCTTCTCTTCTTCTCATAAACCATGTTGTAGGGTTGATTTTTGGGCCGTTTCAGAGTTAGTATCATGTTGTCGGAGGGGTTTTTTATCTATGGGTATTTGTGAATTACATGTTGGGCTGTTTAGTTGTTGTTGCATGTGTAGTATCTAGTTGGTTGTTTATTTGTGTTGGAATTTATCTGTGGCCTTAGTCTAGGATAGACTAGTGTTGCCTTTGACCCATGCACCTGATTGACTTTTGTATGAATCTGACGTCAATTTGGAAGAACTAGGTCCTTGTAGACAGGCATAATAGACTTGGGTCTGATAGTTGAGCCTAGCTATGGGAGTTTTATTGCTTGTGATCCTTCTGGCTTCTCTCTCGATTTTTGTGATGCAGATGCATTATCAGAGGGGTAGTATTTTCCTGGGGTGGGTGTTTTGCAGTAGGTTCTGGTGTGAGGTAATTGGGAGTGGACATTGATCCACGATGTATTGGAGTTGATTCACCATTTTGATATGGTTTGTAGTGGATGTCGATCCACGATAGCTTGGAATTTGAGATCCTCTACGGAGTTGATTTTACCCGCACACTCTGGCTAGAATTAGACATGGCCCCCGGGAGTGATAACTGACTCACCTGGCTAGCAATAGGCAGGGACCCCGAGGTGATTAGCTGGCTGGGTAGTTTGATATAAGTTACTTGATATCCTATTTTGAGTTAACAGGCCCGTTCACTCTGTCTAGCAAGGGCAAGGACCCGAGAGTGTTAGATGGCACACTTGGCTGGCTTGGGTAGGGCCCCTAGAGTGTTATCCTATAGGGTAGTTGTATTAGGGCTTTTGGAGGGGATTGATATACCCCCGCGCGCCACTTGTCTGGCTGTTTTATGCCCCGGAGTTGCTGGCGGGCTAGGTAGCCCAATGTGGAAGTCAGACTTGTTGACTGGGTTGGAGTTGTTGGTAGTATCGGTTCGGAGTTGGGTTTCCTTTGGGTTCCGTAGTTGTGTCTTCTCTGTGTACCTATCAGGCTTATGGGAGTTCATTTGGGTTCTTGTTTGTTTGTGTGTGAGTGTACCGAGCGGGTCTTATGGGTGGGCCTAGCTGGGTTTAAGTTAAATATCGTTAGACTAGATCTCTGATTATTCTGCTCTTATTTCTATTGACCTCTGTTCTTGTTTGATTCTATTTTTTCCATTTTTTTTACCTTTCTTGCTTAGTCGGCCTAGGATGCCTACTAGGTACCAGTCGCTTTGGAAATCATACTACACTATACATATGTTTTCGTGATGCAGGTTCGAGCACCAACTATCCACATTGAGGTCGAGCTTGCAACAGTCTGTGATTTCTTGTCTCCATTTTGTATTTAAATTTTGACTTGCCTTTTTGCTTTTTGAGGAAGTCTTGTTTCTGTGGTCCACTTTTGGGACTTGTACTCTTTCAGTAGTTTTGTACATGTAACTTCTAGGTTCTGGGAGGTATATTTTGTATATACAGTTTTGTGTTCGCTTCCACCTTTCTCTTATGTTTTTTGTTTATGTAGGCTTTGCTTAGTTGAGGATAGTTCCCCCCTCAGTCCCATAACTCTCAAGTTCCAGGATAGGGTTTGGCTTGCCTATTGGCAGGTTGGTAGGTGCCCATCATGGATCGAGAAATCAGGTCATGACACTGAGTTTCCCCTTCTTACCAAATATCATAACACCCTTCATGGATGAAACCTTCAAGTAGACCCAATCAGTAACCTCAAATTCTAAGTCTCTCTTCCTTACATCTGTATAAGATTTTTGATGACTTTTTGTTGTTTTCAGCCTCTCCTGAATGATCTTCACTCTCTCAATGCCTTGATGAGCCAACTCTCTCAGGTACTGGAAACCTAGCAGTATTATTCTACGGATCAACAGTACGGTCCGTAGATCAATCTACGGACTGTCAATGGCAACCGTGGTTCCACACTTGGTCAGATTTCCCTGATTTGCCTTCCATGCCTTGCCTGCTGATCTACGATCACCATCTACGGAGCGTCAACGGACCTACGGTCTGTAGATCACCTCCGTAGATGCCCTTTTTTACATTTCTTTCAGTTGTCTCTTTACTTCTGCGCCTGAACATCTTTCCTGCAAAACATGATAAAAACCAATACAAAAAGGCCTAGACACACACAACTTGTAAGTGAAATGTATTAAAAATAATATAAACTCACGGTATATCATCACCGTCAACTTAAATTTGTTGTTTTTCCTCAAGCGACACACTAAGACTCTAAACGACACTTGTATAGAAACAAGCATTTCAAGAACAAGCACTCACATGGCTCACTACCCCAACTCTCTTTTCGGGTGCAAAATCTGTTCTCTTAGACTTGACAAGCTAATTTATGCGGATCAAAACATGACAATGATCGACCAACAAACACACCACATACACTGTTTCACTATCACCAAGGTACCAACTTTCCGACAATGTAACTAGTGCCCTTACTTCAAACGAAATCCCCTTTTTTCACACAATGACTATGAATTTGAGTACAAGGATTCATTCAACACTCACACTCAAAAATAACTTCAAGTACAATTAGTGCTCAATACCATAGGCTTACCCTTATTTTCACTGCTTAGACTCTCCAAACAAGATTTTAGGATCACTATAGGACTTTCTTGGCTTGAAACGTAGGCTCAGGGTCAGGTGTGGTACATTTGGGTACTTCTTAGTGACTTTGTGCCCTCCTTGACATTACACTAGGCATTCAACCTCTTTTTGCCCTATTTTTGACATCTTACCATTTTACCATCTTTCTCTTAATTTTCTTCAACCATGAATGTGACTTTAGACTTTGTAGCTCTTTATTTTTCACTTACATCTTTTTCTAGCGTTTTATTCTCTTCTTTAGCTTTCTACAAGTCACATCCTTTCCTTTCTTTTTCTTTTTCTCTTCTTCAACATCAAACTCTTTTCATACCCATTTTTCTTTTGGTTTCCTCTTTCATAGCCACCCTCAACACATTTATTTTCCATTGGTTGAGGTGCACAATACCCGATGTTGGGTCAGGGCCAAGATTGAAGTTACTTTTTACATTAGCTACTCTCAACTTAGGCTTTTGGCCTAAGTTGAGGTGCACATGTTCAATGAGGGACCTGGGACAACATAGTATATTATGGGAAGGTGAGTTCGGGGTTTTGAAAGAAATGGTCTAATTTAGGCTCAAAGCATTTGGATCAAAGGGAGCATTTATTTCATTTTGTTGGATCCTTCTTTTAGGCAATTTGTGGACTTATTAGAACAAGGTCCTATGATCACTTCCTAGCCTCTATAATAAATTGTCTTAGCAGGACTAACCGGGCAAGTTCTAGATTTGCTCAAAACCAGTTTGAACAATTAACTATTCTCACACACTCTTGGCACATAGTTTCATTATCAGATTACCCAGTTCAAGTTTTAGCTTAAGTCATGCCATCAGGTTGATTTATTATCATGTCATACTCAGAGCCAACACATTCAACTTATCTTAGCCTACAAATTCTAGAACATATCACAAAATTTGGACGGTATAATTTTTTTTATATAAGACATCATGCTTCATTCTTTTTCATGCTTCTACATATACGATCCTAACACATTCCGGTTCAACAGAAATTAAACAGTCTCTTGGGGAAAAAGAACACAGGCAAGAAAACCCCAAGAGAGGATTTATGAGTTGGGTTACTCAGACTTCACCCTATCACACATAATCCATTTACCCCACCCCCAATAAAAATAGATGTGATTGTCCCCAATGCATACACAAACATTAAAAGATAATGGATTGGGTGAAGCAAACCTGTGGTGCATAGCGCCGAAGACTCATCAACAAGCAGGTGGGTCCGGTTTCCTAGAGCCCGCTAAATCAAAACTTGGGTCACCCTCAGTAGTGCCCGCATCTACAAGGACAACACCATCAGTGGTGCTATATGTCACTTTAATTGCACCCTCAGTGGTGCTCACATCAATCCCCACAGGCATAGAACTCGACGCCACAGAAATCATCTCATTGGCCATCTGCTGCCTCAGCTGCTCATATATTATGGAGGCTTTCCGTGCCCTCTTATCCTGCCTGCACTGCCTTTTTCTAGCCTTTTGCTCCTCTGTGAGCTCAGCTTTGTGACTAGATCGGTAACTCTTACCGCGAGCACGTGCAAGCACGGGCTGCTCCTCCGCATCAACAGTTGGTGTGGCTAGGATGGCATCAACATCAGCTCGGAGACTAGGTAGCTCGGTCTGAAAAGAAGACATATCAGTAGTGGGAGCTTGCCTCTCTAGAACCCTCAACTCGAAGGCATCGAGCCGCTTATGAACTGCTTGGACCTTATGGTCCATTTTCGCTTCCATCCTCTTTTTGACTGTCTCTTCGGACTCAGAAATCAACTTCTGCATCGAGGGCTTAATATGGTACAGCAAGGAGGCTATCTGAGCCTCTAACTTCTGGACGCGGACCAGTGGTATAACATTGGCTCCGGAAGGCACAGTGGCTCTAGATGAGCTGGGGGCTTGACTAGTGGCCTGAGAGGAGGAGGCTGGGGCATCATCAGTGTCGATTAGAGGGGCAGGCTCATCACCCTGTATCTTCTCCACAATATCTACTAAATCAGTACCCAATGGCACATCGATTCGCGGCCCTCTGTGAGGTGCCTCCACATTCTCCTCGTCCTGAATCAGGCCAACATCTAAGGTCATTGTCACTCCAGAGTCCCTACAAATTGGAAAATTAAACATGGAAGGGGGTAAGTAGTAGAGGTCTTGAACGCCCTCTCGTGAATTTCTGCCTGCAACATGCGGGCAAAGTAGATCTCCAATCCTGCTACTAATGTTGCCACCATGACGGCTCTATCCCATGTGAGTTGGTTGTCAGCTTTTGTAGGCGACACCCTATTACGCACCAACAACCAGAAGAACTTGGCCACAAAATTTAATGTGGCCTTTTGGATACCCAACCATGTTGTGTGACCCACTCCGCACACTAGCCATCTACATCAATGTATTTAGCCAACCAAAGTATAACAGCCTCCCTCTGCTCTGCATTACCTGTGAAGGCTCCACTCCTTACAACATCCCGTCTGTAATCAAATTTGGTTGTGTTGAGAGCCCAAGTGTGATTAGGACCAGTGCCATAGAGGAATCGGCTGATGGTGGCATGTGATATGTCCACGGGAAAACCTCGGACCATAGTAGAAGTGATAGGGTCCTGGGTTGTGGGCTTGGACCTCTTGTCAATCGAACCTCGGAGAGTGGCAGCATAGGAGGCATAAAACTCCCGCACAATCTCCTCGCTATAAGTCCTAGGGTCTCGAGCCATCAAGTCGCACTTGTGAAGCTGAAAAAGCCGGTGGATGTCGAGAATAGTGTGTAACCTCCCCGTGAGGACTCTGCATTCTTTAGTAATAAGTCGGGCCATTTTTTCCTTCTCATTCAGCATTCTAGCATCCCGGTAGATTTTCCATTGCCCCTCAACACACCATCTGTTTGGCTCCCCAGCCACCGGATCAGGATCATAGCTTCTTGGCACCTGGACTTCTCCCGAACTGGTGGCCTCATCAGACGAGGCAGCTTTGTCATGTGATCCTGAGCTCGTTGCGGATCCAGAATCAGAGCCGAAAACTTGGGCGGGCTTAGAGCCGGAAGCAGAAGTGGACTTTGAGCCAGAAGTAGAACCAACCTCAGAACTGGAAGCAGAACCAGCCTCAGAATCGTAGGCAGAACCAGCCGGTGACTCGATCAGTGTGTTCTCCTCATCAGACTGGGAGACAGTGACTATGTTGGTGACCACCTGCTGGGACGTATTTCAGGTAGCCCGAGGTACAGTATGGGATGTCCTCATGGCCGGTGGAACATATGCTGGATCCGTTTCTGCTTCTGTGTATTCATTGATTAACCTGAAGCTAGGGGCAACAGATTTTGACTTGCCCTATTTTGTATAGGTGACTAGCTTCTTGGGTGCCATAGTACCTGTGGAAGTGTTATTATAGTGCCAACACTTACTACAAACACACTCGATAATATTTTAGAACTAAAAACGAACAAAAACAAAGACCCAAAATTTTTTTTAGACAGTGGCTATAGTGGTCATCTACGAAGGGGACCTATGTTCCGTGGACTGATCTATTGTCCGTGGAACCCTTTCGTGGATCAGAGGACCAACAATATTGGTCGCAGATGGAAACCACGGATGTACAGAACGATCGGTAGATTGATCTATGGATCGTAGTCCACATCCGTGGTTTCACACTTGGTGAAATTTTCAAGTGCAACCAACCACGAACCTAATCTAAGGTCCATAGATTGATCTACGGTCCGTAGACGGGGTTTCGTGGACGTGATATGTGCCAGGTTACTGACATTCGTTATTTTCAAGCCCACATATTTGACCATTTTCAATAGTATCCTAGTCGAACCATGCATTTCATCATTTAATCATGCTAGTTCATCATTCTAAGGGTTCCGGTTACTCAATTCGATAATTAATTCATACAAGATTCGGAACCCTAAGTCGAAACTTACATATAGATAGGTTTAACACACTATAAAGGCAATACAATCACAATCTATCGTCCCAAGGGTTTTAGTACTTAAATTTTAGCATGTAATTACATAAATTTAATTACCCAAGGTCAAGACCTGACTCCCAACTTTCTATATTCAATCTATGAACCGAAATTCAAAGTGATGGGAAAGTCTATTACCTTACAAGCAACAACGAGTGGGGTGATTGCGTGATGACACTAAGCTTTGCAAGACAACACTAAATGCCTAGTTGCGCCGAACCCCAACACCGAAGTTTTCAATAAGGCAGTTGAGAGTGATTGGGAAATTTCTGGGATGAGTGGAGGTTGGAGAGGAAAGGAAAATTAGGTTTTAAGGGGAGAGGAAAGGGAAGATTTAATGGGGAGTTATGGAGTGATTTAAGGGATTGGGAAGTTTAGAAATGGTTTGGTGGTAAATGGAGGGAAGTGGGAATGTTTAAAATTAGGGGATATTAAATAGGATTGGTCCGGGTCGGGTCAGGCAGCATTTAGGGTTTTGGACCCACGAGACCCCGTCTACGGTCCGTGGGTCGATCTACGGTCCATAGATGGGGACCATAGATCAAACTTGCACTTAAAAGTTTAGAACCCTTACCTGGGATCTACGAACATTATTGACGGTCCATGGAATGAACCACGGACCGTCAATGGGGTCCGTAGACTGCTGAACGAGACCTTTTTCTGCAGATTCTGCTTTTTGGCCCTGCACATGTAGTAACCAATAACACTTTCTTTTTACATTTTCTGGACAATCTTTAGACACAGACCCTATGCTATGTCTAGCCAACACTAAAACAAAAATAAAGCAACTATCAAAGAAAGCTACTAAACGGCAAACAAGAACCTATTGTTGGCTAGATGTTACATCTTGGGTTGCCTCCCAAGCAGTGCTTGATTTAACGTCGCGGCACGATGCAGGCCTCTTGGTTACTCAGACTTCATCAAGATGATAGGCCTCAACAACTTCTTGCACACTTTCTACGTTTCCTAAATAGATCTTGATTCTTTGCCCGTTAACCATGAACCTTGTTCCTTCATTGTTCTCAAGCTCAACCACTCCATGGGGAAGCACTTTTGTGAGCAAAAATGGCCCTGTCCATTTGGATTTTAGTTTTCCCGGAAACAAGCGCAACCTAGAGTTGAATAGAAACACAAGATCACCCACAACAAATTCTCATTTTTCAATTCTTTGATCATGATACCTCTTCATCTTCTCTTTGTACAAGGCTGAACTTTCATAAGATTTTAGGCGAAACTTATCAAGCATATTCAAGTCATTCATTCTTTGATTAGATGCGGCGCCCCAATCTAAATTTAGCTACTTCATCTCCTACAGAGCCTTATGCTCTAGCTCTACCGGTAAATGGCAAGACTTCCCATATACAAGTTGGTAAGGAGACATACCTATGGGAGTCTTGTATGCAGTACAATAGGCCCATAGAGCATCATCAAACTTGCTTGACCAATCCGTTCTATTAGCATTCACAGTCATTGCCAAAATATGTTTGATCTCCCTATTGGACACTTCAACTTGACCACTAGTCTGTGGATGGTAAGGGGTGGCTACATTGTGGCAGACACCATATTTCTCAAGTAGCGCCTTGAACAACTTATTACAAAAGTGGGAACCTCTATCACTGATAATCACCCTCGATGTACCAAATCTGGAGAAGATATTCTCTTTTAAAAATGCGGTGAAACTTTTACCTTCATTGTTGGGAGCGCAACTGCTTCCACCCATTCGATACATTATCAACCGCAACAAGAATAAACTTCATACCATGTGAACTCACAAATGTACCGATAAAATCAATGCCCCATACATCAAACAACTTTATCACCAATATAGGTTTCATAGGAAGTTCTTGTCTCTTTGATATCCCTCCTTCTCTTTGGCAACGATCACAAGACTTTGAGAAATCATGAGCATCTTGGTGGATGGTAGGCCAGTAGTACCGACACTACAAAATCTTATGCGCAGTTCGAATACCACTATGATGTCTACTAACAGGCGATGAGTGACATGTTTCAAGTACACTCAACATCTCAACCTCGGGCACACATCGACGAATAATCCCATCTGCACAACTACGATACAAGTAAGGCTCATCCCAAAATAATTTCTTCACATCATGCATAAACTTTTTCCTTTGGTGAAAAGACAAATCCGAGGGTACCAAATCACTCGCCAAATAATTAGCAAAGTTTGTGAACCAAGGAATCAGATCATGAGAAACAGCCAATACCTGTTCATCTGGAAAAGTATCATTAATTTCAGCCCTATCACTAAGCTTAAGCATAGCCTCTTCCTCTAATCTAGATAAGTGATCGTCAACTTGATTTTCGGTCCCCTTTCTATCTTTTCCTACAAAGTCAAACTCTTGCAGCAACAATACACATCTAATCAACCTCGGTTTTGCATCCTTCTTTGCCATCAAATACCTCAATGCAGAATGGTTAGTATTCACTATGACCTTTGTACCAAGCAAGTAGGATCAAAATTTCTCGAACACAAAAACCACCTCAAGAAGTTCATGTTCCGTCACAGTATAATTCTTCTGGGCCACATTTAGAGCTTTGCTAGCTTAATCAATAAGGTGAAGAATTTTCTCTCTCCTCTGTCCTAATACTACACCAAGCGCCACTCCACTTGCATCGCACATTACCTCAAGCGGTTGTCCCCAATCCGGTGAAATAATGATAGATGCAGTAACCAACTTCTCCTTTAACTCTCCAAATTCTCTCAGACAAGCATCATCAAAATCAAACTTATACTCCTTTTCGAGTAGTTTGTACAAAGGATGTGCAATTTTGGAGAAATCTTTGATGAACCTCCTATAAAAACCTGCATGCCTAAGAAAACTCCTAACACCTTTTACACAGATAGGTGGAGGAAGTTTTTATATTACCTCAACTTTTTCTCAATCAACCTCAATGCCCTTCTCAAAAATACGATGACCTAGAACTATCCCTTTTTTCACCATAAAGTGGCACTTCTCCCAATTTAGCACCTGATCGCAATCTTCACACCTTTTAAGCACCTCAGCCAAATGATTCATACATCGATCAAAAGAGTCACCTATCACAGAGAAATCATCCATAAATACCTCAATAGTGTCCTCCACCATATCAGAGAATATCGACATCATACAATGCTGGAAGGTCGCTAGAGCATTGCACAACCCAAAGGGCATCCGTTTGAAGGCGAAAGTCCCATACGGTCAAGTGAAGGTGTTCTTCTCCTGGTCCTCTGGAGCTATGGAAATATGATTGTAGCCTGAATAACCATCAACGAAACAATACCAGCCCTTACCAGCAAGTCTATCCAACATCTGATCCATGAATGGCATAGGGAAATGGTCCTTTTCTGTCCAAGCATTTAGCTTCCGGTAGTCCATACAGACTCTCCATCTAGTCACGGGCCGCATCGGAACAAGCTCGTTTCTCTCATTAGGAACCACAGTAATCCCACCTTTCTTGGGCACACATTGAACATGACATACCCACCTACTATCTGCAATGGGATAGATCACTCCAGTATCCAACCACTTGATGATCTCTTTTTTAACTACCTCTTGCATAAGCGGATTTAATCTTCTTTGGTGCTCAATACTAGGTTTGTGATCTGGCATGAGTTGGATTTTGTGGGAACAAATACCGGGAGGAATCCCAATAAAATTCGCAATGATCCACCCAATAGCTTGTTTGAACCTCTTTAACACAGTCACCAAGCACTCTACTTGTCTCATATTTAAATCTGCCGCAATGAAGACCGGCAAAGTATTATCTCTACCCAAGAATACATACCTCAAATGCGGTGGTAGAGCCTTAAGCTCCAATTTTGGTGCCTCCACAATAGATGGTCTCGCGGGTGGGGACTCACGATTCTTCATGTCTAACTCATACTTCTTCGGTTTTGACCGATATTAGCTCCTATCTAGTGTAGCTACCAACTCATCATATTCTTAATACCACCACTATCGAAAATCATTATAACTGCTGCTAGTGCCTCAACACCGAGTCGCTCTTCAATTTGCACTCTTGTTCCACTCTCAACTCTATAAGTTATAGCAGATGCCGTTTGGAGCTCACTACTCTCCTTCATGGACCTAAAAATATTAAAAGTTGCTTCTTCATTGTTCTGTCTGAACTTCATCTGCCCCTTCTCCATATCAACTAACGCATGCCCAATTGTCTCCCAAGGATGATGGGAACCTCAAAATCAACCTGACAGTCAAGAATCATAAAATCCACTGGAAAGATGAAAGACTCCACTTTCACTAGCACATCATGGAGTTCACCAGCGGGCCTTTTCATGGTTTGATCGGCCATAAGTAACCACATCGTAGTAGGCTTTGGATCCCCTAGACCCAACTTCTTATAAATAGACAATGGCATGAGGTTTATTCTAGCACCAAGATCACACAATGCCTTAGCAAAGTGTAACAACCCTATAGTACATGGAATCGTGAAAGCACCAGGATCTTCCTTCTTCTGCACATGAGACCTTGTAGCAATAGCGCTACAATGATTCAATCTATCATCATCTTCAAAACTCACAGACCTTTTGTTTGTTACCATATCTTTCATAAACTTCACGTACCCAGGCATTTGCTCCAAAGCTTCTATCAACGACATGTTGATGGAGAGCTGCTTCAACATAGTAATAAACATGTGATATTTACCATCTTCAATCTTCTTCACTAACCTCTATGGAAAAGGTGGTGGAGGTCTAGGTATGGGGACCACTTTCTGAGATATCTCTGCTTTTTTCTCTGTCGCATTCTCAAACTCTTCTCTGACCTCTACCACATCATCTTCTTTTCTAATCTCAACATCTACCACATACGGCATAGGTGGATCAATGGTTTGCTTACCCCATCGAGTAGTGACTGCCATACAATGACCGTTATTCTCTGGATTCTGGATGGTGTTGCTAGGAAGAGTGTTAGGTTGACGTCGGTTCACTGTAGTAGACAACTGAGTCATCTGTCGTTCTAGATGCTTTATTGACACTGCATGGGCATCAACCTTTTGACCAATACCAGACAAGTCGTTTCTCATCTCCTTCACATTCTCATCAGTTGCATCAAACCTTCTCATCATCTTCTGCATCATATCTTCAATACGCGCCATATTGCCTCCCGCTTCCCTAGTACCGAATTCTCGATTTTGAGGAGGAACATAAGGTCCAACCCGATCGTTTCTCTTGCCATAGTTATTCTGGTTGTAGTTGTTGTCGCGATTGAAGTTCCCATCCCTGACATATTGACCCTCTCGATTGTAATTTCCATAGTTCCGACCTTGGTTTCCCTTAACTTGGCACCAATTGTCCTTGTTGGATCCTTGGGCGTTTGGTCGGAAACCCCTCCGTCTGATCATTCACCGCATAAGCATCCTCTTCATAGTAACATTCTTCAATTGGTGGTGGAGTTCTAGTCAAGTAGTTCACATCATTTACCTTTTCCGCACTTCCACTCACATGCTTCAATGCCAACCCCAACTCGATCCTCATCTGAGCCATATCCTTACGGATCTCATCCGTAGACTGGTTGTTTGTAGTATGAACGGCAAATGTGTTTCTCCCAGTATCTGACCTCCTTGTGGTCCATGCTTTATTGTTGCGAGAGATCTTCTCCAGTTTTTCTGCAATCTGCGTGTATGTGCACTCACCATATGATCCTTCAGCAATAGTATCAAGCACTGCTTTATTATTGTCATTCTGACCTTGATAGAAATATTCCTTCAGCGACTCATCATCAATATGGTGATTCGGAACACATCTTACAAACGCAGTGAATCTGTCCCATGAGCTACTCACAGACTCTCCAAGTAATGCCACAAAATTGTTGACCCTATCTTTGTGATTGAGCTGCTTGGACACTGGATAATATCTTGCTAAGAACACATCCCTCAGTTGTTCCATGTATAGATTGAGTTATAAGGAAGCTCAGTGAACCATACAGCAGCATCGCCTGTCAGTGATAGAGGGAACACTCGCAACCCCATTACATCCATATCCAAGTCTGGTCGACCTACACAGCTTTTGCAAACCAGCCTTAGCTTGGCTATGTGAGCATGTGGGTCCTCCGATGGCGACCCCGGGAACAAGCCCCTCGCTGTAACCATCTGCATCAAGCTACTGGTCACTACAAATGTGTGCCCCGGAGCAAAGGGGGTAGGACAAGAGGTCCATCTGAGTCAGCAATATTGACGTTGCCCCTATAGTTGTCATGCAGTCGTGGGCCTGGTTGATCCTGCACCCTCAATGCATCTCCCAATTGATTTTCAACTGGAACCTGGGTGTCACCACCAACTACCCTTGGAGGTTGCAACTCAATATTATCACCTAGATTTCCTCCGATAGGATTAACTTGAACTTCTTGATTGTTCATTCTTCACAAAGTTCGGTTCAACTCTGGATCGTAAGGAGTAAGTGGTTCACCCTGGCTCCGTGTATTTGGCATACACTAGAGTCAGAACCTGAGAGAGACAAAAACAAAAAGAAAAAGTAAAATTAGGAAATATTTGACTAAAGTTCAATATTGCAGTTAAAAAAAATCTAAAAGCCAAATACCCTGGCAACGGCGCCAAAATTTAATACGCTCAAATTACACCTCCCTAAAGAGGCATAAGCGATCGTTATCAAGTAAAGAACCCAACTTGTCGGTTGAGGTCGATCCCACGAGGAAAATGGTTTAGACTTCACTTTGATCGATAATTATATTCGTTTAGTCAAATTACTTCCAGAAACAAGTAATTAAAGGGGGAGGGATTTGTGAAACAAATTGTATGAATTCAGTAAGTAATCAGTGAACAAAAGTCAATTTTGGTTGTTATCAAGATGATAGAATTAACTAGGTTCTACGTGTTCCCCACAAGCTCATAATGCAGTAATCCTAGTAATATCAATTATTTCCTAGTGTACTCCATGCAAAGTGATAAGTTAGGTATCTATAAATCACTGGTCCGACATCTAAAGAAATTCACCCCGCACCTTGGTCTGGCCACGTGTGTATAATTTACTAACCCTTACCTTTACCTCATATTAGACATCACACCAATGTTTGGCTTAGTTATTACTTCGCACCAATCGACACTAGCCTATTATATAGTATCACACTAAATCTATTTTGATAATTCTTTTCTTGTTGATTACCTCCTTGGTCCGGCAAGTAGCAACAAGGTGAGTTCTAACGCGTGCACTCGTTAAAAATACTTCTAAACGAAAGAATTATTAATGCATGCAACGACATTATTCAAGAATTGCTTAGTTACTATTCATACTTTGTTAATCGCTCATGGTTCCCACAACCCTAGTTGTGGAGTTTAGTTACCCATAATCATATGAACACAATTCGTTGTTTAAGATGAAAGAATTATGAACTTACGTAAGAAGAATAATAAACCCATAAATTCAACTTGAATTGCAACACTAAAATCTTCAAAACGAACTTAGGAAATTAAGAATTGCTAAAGTTGCAAGTTAATCTCCCAAGTCAAGAACTAGAATAAAAGTAATAAAATCTAACCCCCAAAAATGAGGTTTACATACCCTATTTATAGAAAACAAGTCCTAAATTAAAAGGGAAACAAAATCAGGAAAGTTTGTTCAGGCACGCATCATACAACGAGACTAGCTCACGGACCGTCAATGGATCTAAGGTCCGTGAGTCCCTTCCGTCAGCCAGGAGTTAGAAAGTATTTCAGCTTCCAAAAATCAGCTTCTTTGAAGCAAATGATGGAACGACAATACGGACCGTAGATCTACGGTCCGTCAACCCCTCTCCGTAGCTCCACACTTAGAATCTTCAAAAGTTAGGTACTGGAACCCTCACAGTATCATTCTACAGATCAACAGTACGGTTGTAGACTATGGACCGTGAAGTTACCCGTGAAGGGAGTCACGGTCCGTGAGACCATCCATGATCCTAACTTAGATATAACACTTGACTGCGAAAGACCACGGATCGTGAAGTTGCCCGTGAAGGGGATCACGATCCGTGAACCTGTCCGTGTCTGCGACTTTGAAACTTGACACTCATACGAGAGGTTCACGAGAGGCTAGACAGTCCGTACAAACTCTAACGGATCGTGAACCATTTTTTATGCAATTTCCAGTAGCTTTCGAACTTTTGTCCTCAAATTGACGGACCGTGAAAGTACTCGTGAAGAGCACCACGGTCCGTGAGATTGTCCGTAAAGTTCAGTCTGCACCTGGTCCTGCATTTTTCAACATATTCTCTCCTGCACAAATCAGCACACAGTGACTCCATAAAAACAAAAAAGAATAAGGCAAAAAGGAACATACCTAATACAATTAGATCTTGGGTTGCCTCCCAAGCAGCACACAATTTAACGTCACGGTGCGATGCAAGCTTCTTGATTACTCAGACTTCATCAAGTTTGCATTTCTCTACAATTTTCAAATTCTCAGGAGCACCCAAATATGCCTTGACTCGCTGACCATTAGATTTGAACCTCTCACCTTTCTCATTTTCCAGTTCAATAGCACTAGATTGAAAAACCTGTGTGACCTTAAAAGGTCCAGACCATTTAGATCTCAGCTTTCGTGGGAACAGACGAAGTCTGGAGTTGAAAAGTAACACCAAGTCACCAGGAGTGAAGCTTCTTTCCTCAATATGCTTGTCATGATATAGCTTCATCCTCTCCTTATGAAGTGTTTATCTCTCATAAGATCTTAGACGGAACTTATCCATCTCATTGATCTGATCCAACCTCAAGTCCATAGTTTTGCTCCAACTGAGGTTTATCTTCTTCAATGCCCAGAATGCTCTATGTTCAAGCTCAACTGGCAAATGACATGCCTTTCCAAACACCAATTGATATGGAGACATACTAATAGGTGTCTTGAAAGTTGTCTGAGCCCGTAGAGCATCATCTAGCTTCCTTGCCCAATCTGTCCTGTTGGCATTAACTATCTTGGACAAGATTGATTTAATCTCCTTGCTGGAAACCTCTACTTGTCCACTGGTCTATGGGTGATAAGGTGTTACCACTTTGTGTTGTTTTACCCCATACTTGGTCAGAAGTGCACTGAACACCTTGTTGCAGAAGTAAGAACCACCATAACTGATAATGGCTCTGGGTGCTCCAAACCTTGAGAATATGTTCTTTTTCAGGAAACCAGCAACACTCTTTCCATCGTTCTCAGGTAAAGCAACAACTTCAACTCATTTGGAAACATAGTAAACCGTAACCAATATGTATTTCTGCCCATATGAACTCACAAAGGGGCCCATGAAATCAATACCCCACACATCAAACAATTCCACCTCCAGAATAGGTGTCATGGGTAACTCATGACGCCGAGAGATGGTTCTTTGCCGCTGGAACACATCACAACTCCTTGCTATGTCCACTGCATCTTGATGAGTTGTGGACCAGTAGTACCCACATTGAACTATCTTGTGGGTTGTTCGAGCACCACCATGATGACCACCAACTGGAGATGAGTGACAGGCCTCCAAAATGTGCAACTTAAGGCTTCCGAAACGCATCGCCTAATTATGTTGTCAGCACACACCCTGTACAGTTCATCCTAAAAGTACTTGCCTACATCATGCAGGAACATTTTCCTTTGCTGATATGTTAGCCCCTAAGGCATCACATTACTAACCAAAAAATTGGCATAGTCAGCAAACTAAGGAATAAGGTCAAGAGTAGCACCTAATACTTGCTCATCCTAGAATGTATCATCTATATCAAGTTCAATTTCTTCCTTCTTTGCAGCCTCCAACCTAGACAGGTGATCAGCTACCTGGTTCTCACAACCTCTCGTGTCCTTCACTTCAAAATCAAACTCTTGGAGAAACAGCACCCATCAGATCAGCCTAGGTTTGGCATCTTTTTTTGCCATGAGATATCTCAAGACAGCATGGTCTGTATGAACTATCACCTTATTGCCAAGCAGGTAAGCTCTGAACTTTTCAAACGCATACACTACAGCTAATAGTTCCTGCTCAGTGATTGTGTAGTTTCGATGTTCCCCATATAGGAACTTACTAGCATAGTAAATCAGATGGAACATCTTATTGCGCACACAACTCCTAACGCAGCCCCGCTAGCATCAGACATCACCTCAAATGGCTCCGCCTAGTCTGGGCCAATAATCACTGGTGCTGTAATCACCTTTTCTTTTAGGCACACAAAAGCTTTGAGACATGCCTCATCAAAGACAAATTTCACTTCCTTCTAAAAAAGCTTGCACATAGGGTGTGCAATTTTGGAAAAGTCCTTGATGAAATGCCTATAGAATCAGGCATGTCCTAGGAAGCTTCGAACACCCTTCACACAGATCGACGGAGGTAACTCTTCAATCACTTTAATCTTGGCCTTGTCGCCCTCAATCCCTTTCTGTGATACCTTGTGTCCAAAACTATGCCATCATTTACCATGAAATGGTACTTCTCCCAATTTAGTACCAGGTTGACCTCCTCACATCACTGTAAAGCCCTGCTAAGATTCAACAAACAATCATCAAAAGTATCACCTACTATAGAGAAATTGTCCATAAATACCTCTAAAGTGTCTTCCACCATGTCAGAGAAAAGGGACATCATACACCTTTGGAATGTTGTTGGAGCGTTACACAATCCAAATGGCATGCGTTTAAACACAAAGGTGCCATAAGGACATGTGAAGGTGGTATTTTCCTGATCTTCAGGAGCAATTGATATCTGGTTGTAGCCAGAGTTTCCATCTAAGAAACAATACTGAAATGACCCAAAAAGTTCTTAAAAATGTGCTTCGGAAGTTACCGGAAACTTGTTTAGCTATATAAAAAAAATCCGTTTTGTTTTTCGAAAATCCGACTTCATATTCTTGTTTAGGGGGTCAAATTGAGTGGGAAATGGGTCTAACCCAAATTTTAGAGCAACTGTATCAAAATCCGAAATTTCC
>JAJOOR010011403.1:0-66684 GCA_036250505.1 Solanum acaule
CTAGCCTATTAGATAGTATCACACTAAATCTATGTTGATAATTCATTTCTTGTTGATTACCTCATTGGTCCGGCAAGTAGCAACAAGGCGAGTTCTAATGCGTGCACTCGTTAAAAAGACTTTTGAACGAAAGAATTATCAATGCATGCAAAACATATTCAAGAATTGTTTATTTACTATTCATACTTTGTTAATCGCTCATGGATCCCACAACCCTAGTTGTGGTGTTTAGTTACCCATAATCATATGAACACAATTCATTGTTTTAGATGAAATAATTATGAACTTACATAGTTGAGAAAAATAAACCCAAAAATTCAACTTGAATTGCAAACCAAATCTTCAAAACTAACTCTTGGAAATCAAGAATTGCTAGGGTTGCAAAATTAATTCCCAAGTCACAAAGTAAAACAAAAAGTAATGAATTCTCTCCCAAAAATGAGGTTTACATGCCCTATTTATAGAAAACAAGTCCTAAATTAAAAGGGAAACAAATTAAGGAAAGTTTGTTCAGGCACTCCTCTTTATTCCACGAGACTGACTCACGGACCGTCAATGGATCTACGGTCCATGAGTCCCTTCCGTCAGCCAGGACTTAGAAAATATTTCAACTTCAAAAAGTCAGCTTCTCTGAAGCAAACGACAGAGTTGCAATATGGACCGTAGATCAATCTACGGTCCGTCAATCCCATTCTGTAGCTCCACACTTAGAATCTTCAAAAATTAGGTACTGGAACCCTCGCAGTCTCAATCTACAGATCAACAGTACGGTCCGTAGATCAATCTACGGACCGTCAATGGCCACCGTGGTTCCACACTTGGTCAGATTTCCCTGATTTGCCTTCCATGCCTTGCCTGCTGATCTATGGCCATCACCTATGGAGCGTCAATGGACCTACGATCCGTAGATGCCCTTTTCTACAGTTCTTTCAGTTGTCTCTTTACTTCCCCGCCTGAACATCTTTCCTATAAAATATGACAAAAACACATAAAAACCAATACAAAAAGGCGCTAGACACACACTAATTGTAAGTGAAATGTATTAGAAATACCGTAAACTCACGGTATATCACCTCCCTCTCATTAGATGTGGTGCACTTCACACCCATGAAAGAGACTCTACTAAGTGCGGCTTCCAAACATCCTAGGACTCTTAAACCTAATGCTCTGATACCAAGTTTGTCACGCCTCGAGGCTACCCTCTTGATGTAAATACGATACCTAGGATCATGAGTGACCCCAAGCTAACCCTGAGCTGGCATATCACTCAAATGCTAAAGTTGAATCTAAAACTATGTCCAAAAAAGCCTCTAACTAACTAAAGTTGCTGGGACATGCCCCCAACTAACTATAGCAAAACTGAAGCTGAAATGAAAGACTAAAATATAAAACATGTCTATTGTCCTCGAAGTCTGAGGACTCACCACTGATGTTGCTGAATACGGATCAGGAACCGATTTACACATGATTTGAATGCTGAGGACCTGAACCTAATCATGAAAAGATGTAGCGCAGAGTATGCGTTATTACTTGGAAGGTACTTAGCATGCAGGATAGGATAAAATCTAAACAAAACATATAACTAAAAGCATAACTGAGCAATGACATAATCTAAACATGATAGAAATATTGATATATACTGAGAAGAAATAAATTGAATGCAATGACCAAGTACGTAACATGCTGAGACTGAATACTAAAGTATAAAAAAAACATGGCCAAATGCACTAGAGTCTGATTGTGGAAGCTACTATTAATTGACATGAAACCATGTAAGCTAAGCGTGGAGTCCGACGTATACGCCCGATCTAGAGGACCCAATGTACCTTGTCAGGGGTATAAAGGCATGACTGGCGCGATCACTAAATATGATGCCCATAAAGAGGACTTATCAATCTATAGGGTCACGTAGTTTTGGGACTATGAGGGTACGCTGAAACCCTAGTCCACTCGGTGCTAAGCCAACTCCCAACGGAATACGTATATGAAAAATTATGACTGAAATACTGAAATGATGAATAGCTCAAAATACTTACAATCAAAATTTGAGAATGTAACAATTATATACTGATAATGTGACATTTGAAAATTGAGGCATGTATATCTGTTTAACTGACCTAGTAAGTGTAATTCATGAACTAAAAGAATCTACATAGCTAGGGTTTCGAATTTCATGAAAAGAACTAAGCAGCTATTTCACGAAAACATGATAATCTGATTAGGAATACTCTAATAGTTAAATCACAACTAATACTATGGTTTTAGAAACCCTAGGTCTAAGCAAGGTATAGGAATCAAGATTCTTACTAAATTCTAAGGACTTAGTGGATGAAAGGAATCCACTAGTGAAATCCCACATACCTGATGAAGAAATCTACAGAGAAATCCATCTATTTTGGGGCTGAAACTTGAAGGAAACCTACTGGTCGTTCTTAGGAAAACTGGTGCCTCTTTCTTCTTCTTTTGCTCTAAGTTTGAATGATTTTGGTGAATATAGGTTTTGATTATGTTCTGACTAGGATAATAGGCTTAAATTGAGTAAAATGACGTAGTTTAATGGTTAAACGACCTAGTTTAGGTGTCCAACGCATGAGGGAAAAGACCAAACGGACCCACTTAAAACCTGACGGGGGCCTTCCACGGACCAAATGACGCCCCGTCAAAGGGACCACGGCTTGTCAAGTGGGTCGTGGTCTTTGGTCAGTGACTACTGATTTTTGGAGTCCTTATCATGAGCCCTCCCACAAACCGTGAAGGTCATCGTGGTCCTTCACTTAGGCTGGGGGTCTGCTGGCTCAGGACTACGAACCCTCCCACGGCCCGTCATCAAGACCACAACCCGTGGTGGGATCCGTGGTCTGAGACCTGAGCTTGGGTTGGTTATGCCTGGATTACGCGAGCCTCCCCATGGCTCGTGGGGTGGTCCACGACCCGTGAAGTGTCCCGTGGTCCACCTCTTCTGGGTGGGCATGAGCGACGGGCAGGTCGATGGACTGTGGTTCATTTCACGGTCTGTAAACCCTGCCGTGGTTAACCATTTTTCTGCTATAAGTCCAAGTATGATTTCTAAGGTGTTACACCTGACCTAGTCATAGACACCCACTATATCTCAGTCTGGGACCCATGAGGACATATTTGTCCATGCATCCATCACTACACATCGTATGTCCCTCGAAATAGTACATCCTCTTTAATTCCTTATTCTTCCTTAATTAGAATACCTCACAACCATGTCTCAGAACCGATGAAAATGACATGTTTACACATTTATTAATAAGATTAAAGTTTCAATATCAATGCACAATTCACAACCAACACAATGATGATACAATATCAACAGTGAATTAATAAATCTTTTCTATAATTCTTAACACATCAATACAAATAAAGTTTGCTTTTCATACCGTTTTTTCTTCATTGGGATCATTCAATATGAAAAAGTCAATCCATCACAATGTCCCAATACTCCCTAACACCACAAGAAAATACATGATTCTAAACACTTAACAAGAGTTGAGAAATCCACTTGCCTCAAATAATTAAACAATCACTTCGGAACTTGAGTCTTCCCGTTTTGTCGGGATAAATCAATGCAATATGTTGAACTAAATAATCGCAATAGGATTTCAAAACTAACAATACACATACTATTGTGTGTCTAGCCTAGACCTGAAAACTCACTCAAATCTATAATAAAGTTCTTAATCTTGATGCCAATTAGCATGTTAATTCTCATATATTCTAAATTTCAAGTTTAGGGTTAAGCCTCATTTTTTTTCAAAATATCATAATTATAATGGTATTCATATAATACGATACACCTAATATTTAATTACCTATCTCAATATATCATAACATGAATCATAATGTGATAGCCATAAGAAAAATTTAATAATAATTATTATTATAAATTAATAAATAGAAATCAACGTCAAGTTACTATATAGGTAACTTAAGTCTGAGAAAGTCGATTGGCAGATCCGTAAATCCAATGCAAAAAACACTTTATTATTCTATAAAATATATGTATAAGTCCATCCAATGATAACCCATGATCATTATCTAATGATTACACCCATACAACCATAAAGATCATTGTTTCTCCAAGTAAATTTTTTAAACTGGAGGTATACTTATTCCCACTCTTTGCAATTCAACTTAGATTTTTTTTTTCACTTACATGCCCACCTTTAATAATAATAATAATAATATTCCCTTAATCATATACACAAATACATAGAATTAGGGATGGTTGACGATTATATTTACCTGATGTCGTTTGGTCCATGTTTTTTATGTCACTTAATGTTCTCCCCATTTCCTTCGGTTGTAGGTAAAAAATAATATCAATCACATTTAACTCTAATTTATTATTTAACATGGGCGAAGTAGTTTATGGTATTAATTAAATTATGAACTTGACCCGTTAACCACCAACTAAATTAATTATCTAAAAATGAACTGTTAATTAATTAACCATAGTTAAATGAATAGTTCAAAATTCAAAACTGTCACGACCCAGACCGTCGTGATTGACACCCACACTAACCCTTTGGTGGGAGAACCACTATTACAACCCAAATCAAGCAATTTAACCCAAAACTAAAGCATTTAAGTTACAGAAGAAAGTTAAATAGCTAAAGACTGAAGTTCCTATAAACTTCCAAAAGATCTAACGACTAAACAATGCGGAAAATACACCTACAACCTGAAAGTCAATGTACCAAAAAATCTAAAGTTCAACCATAAGTCTAAACAAGAAGGGGTATAGCCCCATACTAAACATAAGAAATCCTAGTGCAATAGTCTAAGTCCGAAATGGTGGACATAGATGAAAGAGAACTCATGGCGGCCAGGAAAAACCGGCTCACCCTTGAATTTGAATGATCACTGATCTTCTAAGCAAGGTCTGTTAATAGCCTCTTGAAGATGCCCTGTACTCAACAAAGAAAAAGCAAGTGCAGTATCAGTACATAACCACAGTGTACTGGTAGGATCACGAGGCTATTCCACTAAGTGTAACATACATAAGCCATTACAACAATATAATCACATGCATATATCGAACATATAAAAGATTATCTACATTTACGAACAAGATATAGTTTTACATTTCTCAAGATACACAATTATGACAAGTCATTGGTCCTCTCATGGAACCCAAACCCAAACAGTTAGTATACCGGAACGTGGTACCCGATCCAATGTTTATGCCGGAACGTGGCAACCGATCCCATAATTATGCCGTGACGTGGCAACCAATCCAAGTTAGTGTGTCAGAACGCAACACCCGATCCATTCAACAAGGCACAATCACAATCACAAAGTACATTCTCATAATCATACAATAAAATCATGATTCATGGCATTCATCATTCATATATCCTCAGTTTACAATTAATGTGATCAATAATGCAACATTCGCATACAAACATGTATCATAATGAAGCAAGAACAAACATACATCACAGAATCACAACCATCACCTACCTCGAAACAAGCTTGAAACCCTAAGAAACTTGATCCTTCACTTTCCAGATTTGTTCCGCTTGTTCTTGGCCTACAAACAATCAATATAATACGGGAATCAATAAACAATCACTAATTACTCGGATTGCTAACAATTCTAACAACCCTAGATCATACCCATGATCCCAATCTCCCAATTACGTTTGTTTTCACCATAAATTTCAGATCAAAACCCTCCCATCGATAATTACCCATTAAATTACGTTCTACAGATCGAAAAACAGATTCGGGGAGTATAAATCTTACATTTTGCCTTAAGAATGGTGGAAAACTGCCAAAAATCGACTGAGGTTCATCTCCTTACTCTAAAAATTGAAAAGTGCAGAATAAAGACGTTTTGTGGTTTATTTCCAACTTAAGTCACGTTGGGCCCGCCACAACGGTCCTCACCCCGTTACAACCCCCCCCAGCAATCGAAATCACTGCCAAAGCGGCTTGCACGAAACAGTGAGCTATTTTAATAATTCCAATACCCCCATTTCACAATACGCCTTCAACCAACGACATTCAAAAACTACCCGTTCACGCTAAGATCAATTTTGGGAGTTCTACTCACCCGAATTCAATTTTGTAAAGTCGTATGGATTTCTTAACACGTTATCTATCTACTCATGTAATCAAAATTATATTTAAACCACCCAATTGCTACTAGATTCCCCTAGACCTTACTAACTCCAATTTCGTCCAAATCTGTACTAGGTTGGGAAATCTCAAGTTACTGCGAAAAAGTTTTCCGACCCAATTTTTTTCCCCGTTGGCTTTTCTATAACGATGGAACCCAGTCATTACAATTGATACCAATTTACCCATCACTCGTCCCCGAGTGACAAACTTAGGAAAATTAGGCAAAGAAAGGAATGGAGTAGTACCTGAATCGACGAACAATTTGGGATACTTGTCTCGCGTGCCCCTCTCGGTTTCCCAAGTAGCTTCCTCAAAGTCTAGGGAAGACCAACCATGAAATCCATTGCTATCCTTTCCCACTTCCATTCCGAAATTGGCATTCTTTGAAGTAAACCTGCGGGCCTTTAGTGTTCATACTTCACTTGTTGACAATTTTGACACTTAGCCACAAACTCCGCTATATCCTTCTTCATGCCCGGCCACCAATAAATTCGCTTCAAATCTCAGTACATCTTGGTCACACTCGGATGAATGGAATATCGTGAACCATATGATTCTGCCAATAATTTCTGAATCAAGTCATCAACTCAAGGAACACAAATTCTTCCTTTAAAACTAAAAACACCTTCTGCATCAAGAGTGGTCTCTTGTGCCTTACCAATCGCAGTCTTCTTCTTAAGTTCATTCAAATTTTCATCCTCAAATTGCTTGGCTTTGATCTCCTCAATGAATGTCGCCCTCACTTCAATGCTAGCTAACACCCCACCACTCTCTGAGATGCCCAACTGTATGAACTTAGACTCTAATGTTTGAATTTCCTTATCCAAAGGTTGCTTGGTTACACTTAAGCAATCTAAACTACCCATACTTACCGATTTTCGACTCAAAGTGTTTTCTACTACATTAGCCTTACCTGGATGGTATTGAATGGTGACATCATAAACTTTAAGTAACTCTATCCACCTTCGCTGTCTTAAATTCAGATAATTTTGAGTGAATACATGCTGCAAACTACGAGGATCAGTGAACACTTCACACTTAACACCATAGAGGTAATGCTGCCAGATCTTAAGAGCAAATACTACCGCTGCCAACTCCAAATCATGCGTTGGATAATTCCTCTCATGCACCTTCAGTTGGCGCGAGGCATAAGCTATAACATTCTTATCCTACATCAACACAACACCCAAATTAGAATGTGAAGCATCACAATAAACAATAAAATCTTTACCTTCAATCGGTAATGCTAGGATAGGTGTGGTGTTCAAAAGAGTCTTGAGCTTTTGAAAGCTCTCTTCACATTTTTCAGTCCATTCAAATGGCATCTCCTTTTTGGTTAAATTAGTCAAGTGAGTGGTAATAGCAACAAAGTTCTTCATAAATCGACAATAATAGCCAGCGAGCCCCACAAAACTCCTAACTTCAGTCATAGAGCTAGGACGAACCCAATTCTTCACCACCTCAATCTTTTGAGGATCTACCATTACCCCTTCTTTTGAAACTACATGTCGAAAAAATGCAACAAAAGTCAACCAAAATTCACACTTAGAAAATTTAGCATACAACCTTTGTTTTCCAAGAACACCCAGAACAATACGAAGATGGTCGACATGCTCTTCCTCACTTTTTTAATAGACCAAAATGTCATCAATAAAGACTATAACAAACGAGTCAAGAAATGGCTTGAACACCCCATTCATCAAACTCATGAAAGTTGCGGGCGCATTAGTCAAACAAAAAGACATAACTAGTAATTCATAGTGCCCATAACGGGTTCTAAACGCTATCTTGGGCACATCCTCAGGTCTAATTTTCAATTGATGGTAGCTAGACTTTAGATCAATCTTGGAGAAAACTAATGCACCTTGCAATTGGTCAAAAAATTCATCTATTCGAGGTAAACGATACTTGTTTCGAATAGTGACCCTATTCAATTGCCGGTAATTTATACACATTCTCATACTACCATCCTTTTTCTTAACAAACAAAACTGGAGCACCCCATGGGGAAGCACTAGAACAAATAAATCCCTTATCAAGAAGCACTTGGATTTGAGCCTTAAGCTCTCTTACTTATGCCGGAGCCATACGATATTGAGGGATATAAATGGGGCGAGTACCAGGTTCTAAATCAATGCCAAAATCTATATCTCTATCAGGAGGCATACCAAGCAAATCATTAGGAAACACTTCTCTAAATTCTGACACAACAAGAATAGACTCCATAGATAGAGTCTCAACCTCAACATCTCGAATATGAGCCAAATAAGCCAAACAACCACGCTCTACCAGTTTGCTAGCCCTAATGGAGGATATGATTGTATCTTGCTTAGGCTTTACACCCCTTCCCACTCTAATTTTTCCCTTCTCAGAATTTCTAGAGTTAAAGACTTAGTATTACAATTAAGCACAACATAATAGGGGGACAACCAATTCAAGCCTAAGATTATATCAAAATCAGTCATATCCAAAATCACCAAATCAGCTCAAGTCTGAAAACCCATAAACAAAATAGGATAACCACGATAGACATGGGTGACTATGACAGACTCTCCAACTGGGGTAGAAACATGGATGGGGGAATCAAGTATATCACAAATCATAGAAAATTCTGAGGCAAATCGCACGGATACATATGAATAAGTAGAACCCAGATAAAATAACACATTAGCCATTTGGTCACAGACAAGAATAGTACTTGTGATCACTGCGTCCGACTCCTCTACCTCATTCTTGCCTGGAAAGGCATAACATTAAGCCCTATTATCTTGACGAGCTACTTCCCTGCCTGGTTGCACGTTACCCCTGCTTGCGCTACCATTTCCTCTACCTCCACGACCTCACTGATTACATCCTTGCCCACCTTGTGGACGCCCTCGACCATTATTATCATTTCCCGTGGGTACCATTGCTCTAGTCTGCTGCTGCACAAAATCCAACACACGTGGGTGGGGACAATCTCTCCTCATATGCACAGGTTCTCCACAATTATAGCAAGTACTATCAAAAGATGGTCTGCCGCCCGTTGAAGGCGTGACTCCCTGGCTATCCTGAATCAAATTATGAGATGGAGTTCCTGAGTAATTACCTGTAGAGGTGGGCATAGCGGACTGAATTGGCTTAGCTACAAGCGTTGGCCTTCCGGACCCCCTAGAGTAAGAACCCTGAAAGTTACCCGAGTTCTTGGCCCTTTTAGCCAATGTCTTAGCCTAATTGTCTCGCCTCACCTCCTCCACTTTCTTAACAAAGTTAGTTACCTCATAAAGGCTCCTCCCTGCAGATGTCATATGAACAAGCAATACTTGCAACTCAGAGATTAATCCCCTAATAAATAAATGGATCCTCTCCTCCTCAGTAGTCACCAATTGAGTAGCATATCTAGACAAAGCGTGGAACTTGGCCTCATAAGCAGCCACAGACATACCACATTGCTTCAAAGCCATGAACTCATCCTTCTTGCGATCTCTCAAAGTTCTAGGCACATACTTCTTTAGAAACGGAGCATGAAATTAGGTCTAAGTAAGTGGAGGTAAAGTTGAAGATCTACATTCCATATAAGCTCTCCACCACTGCTTAGCCTCACCTTGAAGTTGAAAAGTCACAAACTCAACTCCATGCTGATGGATAATTCCCAACTTATAAAGCCTCTCATAGCAATCTAAGATAAACTCATAAGCATCCTCACTCTTAAAGCCAAAAATATAGGAGGCTTTAGCTTCAAAAACTTAGTCAACAGTTCATGCTAATTACCAGTCATAATAGAACCCAACAAAGGATGGAAGAAATCATCATTACCTCCAGTCCCACCCATCTTGGGTGTAGTGATAGCAACGGGGGAATTAGTAGGAGCTTAAGTTGCTTGAACGGAAGGAAGTACTCCAGGACCAACCAACCCTTTCAAGAATGACATGATCTATTGAGCTAACACTTGGTCTATGGGAGGAACACCGATAGTCTCAGCCTGCACCACTTCCTCTTGTCCAACCTCAACATTCTTCTCTATCTCTTCATGATGTACGCGAGGGGACTCATTTTGGAGAGCAATTTTGACCGGTACCCCATCTCTAGTAGGCGCCACTCTTCCTCGGCCTCTACCCCTGCCTCAACCGCGACCTCTCACTGTAGATTCCTCAGCTGGAGCATTGACAGGAGCTACGGGCCTGATACTATTGAATCTATTATTAACCATCTGCGGACAGAAGAGTGAAAGAGGTTAGATACAAATTTGAATTGCCAGATACCAATTGGAATCAAGTTATAGCACGAAAGGAGACAAGAGAAAACAAAGAGATTTCTTAAAGTCTTATAGCCTCTCGAAGAAAAGTACAGACGTCTCCGTACCGTTCCATAAGACTAATAGACTCGTCTTGGTATATCGAGATCAACGAACCTAGGCTCTAATACCAACTTTCTCATGACCCAAACCGTCATGATTGGCACACATACTAACCCTCCAGTGGGAGAACCACTACTATAACCCAAACCAACCAACTAAACCAAAAAATAAAGCATTTAAGTTATGGAAGCAAGTTAAATAGCTAAATATTGAAGTTCCCATAAACTTCCAAAAGATCTAACGACTAAACAATGCAAAAAATACACCTAGAACCTGACAGTCAATGTACCGAAACATCTAAAGTTCAACCATAAGTCTAAAAAATAAGGGGTACAACCCCATACTAAACATAACAAATCCTAATGCAATAGTCTAAGTCTGAAATGGTGGACATAGACGAAAGAGAACTCATGGCGGCCCGGAAGAATTGGCTCACCCTTGAATTCGAACGATCACTGATCTTCTAAGCGAGGTCTATCAATAGCCGCCTGAAGATGACCTATACTCAACAAAGAAAGAGCAAGAGCAGTATCAGTACATAATCACAATGTACTAGTAGGATAACACAACTATCCACTAAGTGCAACATACATAAGCCAATACAACAATATAACCACATGCATATATCGAACATATACAAGATTATCAACATTTACGAATAAGATGAAGTTTTACATCTCTCAAGATACACAATTATGACAAGTCATTGGTCCTCTAATGGAACCCAAACCCAAACAGTTAGCATACCGGAGCGTGGTACCCGATCCAATGTTTATGCCAGAACATGGCAACCGATCCCATAATTATGCCAGAATGTGGCAACCTATCCAAGTTAGTGTGTCGGAACGCAACAGCCGATCCATTCAACAAGCCACAATCACAATTACAAAGTACATTCTCATATCATACAATCAAATCATGATTCATGGCATTCATCATTCATATATCCTCATTTACAATTAATGTGATGAATAATTTAACATTCACATACAAACATGTAGCATAATGAAGCAAGAACAAACATACATCACACAATCATAGAATCACAACCATCACCTAGCTTGAAACCCTAAGAAAATTGATCCTTCCCTATCCGGATTCGTTCCGCTTGTTCTTGGTCTACCAACAATCAATCTAATAAAGGAATCAATAAACAATCACTAATTACCCGGATTACTAACAATTCTAACAACCCTAGATGATACCCAATCTCCCAATTAGGGTTGTTTTCACCATAAATTTCAGATCAAAACCCTCCCCATCAATAATTAACCATTAGATTACGTTCTACGGATCGAAAAACAGATTCGGGGAGTATAAATCTTACCTTTAGCCTTAAGAATGGTGGAAAATTGCCAAACAGATCTCTGGTCCATTTCAATCCACTTTTTCGTGGCCTACACCGATTCGTGAAGGCTAATTTTGTTGACCTCCACGATGGTGGGCCCTACTAGCCGTAATCACATTGAACTTTATTCTGGTTTTCTGAATTAAGACCAAACCCTAATTGACTTTTAATTCCAATTTTTTTTTTTCAATTTCTTGAGCTGTGCAATTTGGGTGATTCAATACTTGGAGTGATTGAGAACTTTGTACTACGGGTTGAAGTGATTTGGGATTTTTGGGAGAGTGTTCGTTTGTTGTATTAGTGGCTCCAAAGTGGTTGTCATTCCCCTTCTTCAATGTCTTTAATGGTGAATAATTTACATAATGTGTTTTTGGGATGTTGTCATTCCCCTTCCTCAATGTCGAATGTTTGATTGTTGTTTATTGAATTTATTGAGCATGTTTGGACTTAGTCAAGGTATATACTAGTTACTGACATAGACTTGCATAGTTTAGAGCTTATTTGCCTTACAATCTCTCTAACGTTTCTTCAGAAGGCTTAGATCCCTATAGAATGATATAACAGTCTGGGTCTAATTGTGTGATACTTAGTTATGTGACAACTAAGCTCAGATTGCCCTTTTATATTATGGTTTTATCATTACAATCGACTCAACCTGTATGCAAGTAGTTTGGGCTTATTATTGATTCGACATCGACTTGCCAAGTAGAATCTTGAGTGGGTCCTTATGAGTCTTAGGTGGTTTTGAGCTATGATTTCGATTGATGTTGAGTTTGTAAAAGAATTTTGGATTAATTGGAGTTTGTTTTTAGACGTTTGAGTCCTTATACACTATTATTATTGCTATTGTTTTGTGCCTCCCATATGCATCTCTTTATGTCAGGTTTTTAATCCCCACTTGTATCATCCCTTTGATCCGATTAAAGTTATGATTGAGAGATTCTTTCCTATGTCCACATTGATCCTATAAATGTGTTGACTAGGTGACTCTATCATAAATCTTCTTTGATCCATTTAAAGTTATTAATGGATGATTTCTTTGGATTCTTCGATGCCTTTACCACAGTTGTAGTCCATGTAGCTTTCGGGCTTATGGGATAGAAGGTTGTAGCAGTTCTAATATTATCTTAAACTTAATGGGTTTTGTCTTAGCTCTTTTATGTACATATAGGCATTATGGAGGTCTGTTCGGGTTATATTTAAGGTTTTACACGGTGTGCCCAATGGGTTTATGAGGGTCCAATTAAGTTTAGTTAGTTATACATACTCCTTTCTGTTCTTAGAACACTCGTGTACTTTCTCTTAGAACTCCGCTCTTTGACCTCGGTGTTTAATTCAAGTATTTTAAATTGCCTTTACTTTTCTTGCTCAGTCGGCCTATGATGCTTATTGAGTACCTTTTGATTTGGCATCATACAACACTGTGTATCTGTTTCGTGATACAAGTTCTAGCACCAGCTACTAGTACTGATATCGAGCTTGCAGTTTCAAGAAACAGAGGTGAGGGTGAGCACATGGCGTTCTAGAATTTATTCATCTCAATCTATATTGTTTTGCTATTCTTTTGCATTTTGAGACAAGCCATTTTATTTTGAAATCACTTTTGGTACTTGTATTCTATAGTTAATAGGTCTATAATCATGACTTCTAGCTTCATGGAAGGGTCATTATATATATATATTATATCTTTTTATTTTCTTCTATTTCTCTCATTATAATGCTTTTAAATTGTTCCACTGCAGTAACTTTTACTAAAATAAGTGGTTTAGTTTAAGATGATCAATTGGAATTTTGAATTTTAGTTAGGTTGTTTGAAGCCCCTCAATGCGTAATAAAATTATTGAAAGATATTGAAAGTCATTTCAATCCATTGAGAGACATTTTCGATCCTTTTGTGCTGCCCTTTTTAAAAAAAACACCAACAAGGAAACTTAGATTTAGCCTGAGTGTTGTGTAAGGCTACATATACCTTAGTTCGTTTCAATAAAAATCAATCAATCTTTCCTCTCATATTCTCTTTTGGAGTTTTATCTTCATTTTTAACATTTTGTATCATAGCCCCGCTATGGGGTTAGAAGCAACAATCTTGGGCAGTACCAACATGAAATTAGAGAGTTCCTTTGTCCAACCAGCAGTACCAAAGATGGATGGGTATTATGATCATTGGGCAATGCTTATGAGGAATTTTGTGCAATCAATGGAATATTAGAGCCTATGGAGAATGGGATTCCTGTAGCAGCAGAAGGTATGAAAAATGCACACCTGAATAACATTGATGATCATAAGTTGAAAGACTTGAAAGCAAAGAACTATCTATTTCAATCATTAGATCATCTCGTCCTAGAGATGATTCTAAAAAAGAGTATATCAAAGGATATATGGGAGTCTATGAAGCAGAACTATGAGGGTAAGAATGAGTTAAGCGTGCACAATTCCAATCTCTTCGCAAAGAGTTTTGAACTCTTCACATGAAGGCCGGTGGAAACAATGAACGAATATTTTACTGGAACTCTCACCATTGCTAATAAGTTCAAAGCAAATGGTGAGGACAAGAGAAATATAGGAGTTGTGGAAAATATCTTGAGATCCATGACTAGAAAGTTTAATTATGTTGTATGTTCCATTGAAGAGTCCAAGGATACGAACACGTTGAACATTGATGAGCGTCAAAGTAGCCTAATTGTGACTGAACAACGAATGAAACCTTTAAGTGTGGAATCAAAAGCTTATAGACTTTACGATCTACTTTCACAAAGGACAATGATAAGCAGGGATGTTGTGTTTGAAGAAGATTGAAGCTGGGATTGGAATAAGAGTCATGAAGAAACAATTCAGTGCAATTTGGAATGGAATAAAGGTGGAAATGAAACAGTTCAAGTAGTTGCTATTGTTGTAATACAAGAAGATGATGAATTTGGTCCTAAAGAAACATAGGGTAATTTTCCTTCTGATCCACTGCCCGCAGACCATCGATCTTCAATTGTGTCACATGGGAGAATCAAGAAACAACCAGTTTGATGCGACACTATCAAATGGGTGACGCATCTCTGAAGAAGGAAATGATATGGTTATTTTTACAACAATTACTACATATCCTATTTACGTTGAAGATGTTTTAAGAAATAAGAAGTGGAGACAGGCCATGCATGAAGAGACAGAAGTAATAAAAAGAAATGGCACTTGGGAATGGATAGATTTGCTTGAAGGAGGAAAAAAGATTGGAGTTAGATAGGTTTATAAGACTAAATTTGATATAAATGGAGAAGTAAATAAATATAGGGATAGGCTTGTAGTGAAGGGGTATTCCCAACAACAAGTGATTGATTACACTGAAATATTTACACTTGTGGCGCACATGGAGATAATTTGGTTGGTGATTGCACTTGTAGTACTAAAAGGATGGCCTTTATACCAGCTAGATATGAAGTCTGCATTTTTACATGCGGAGCTACATGAAAATGTTTTTTTGGAAACACCTTGTGGCTATGTGCATAAGGGCAATGAGCAGAAGGTGTATAAGCTAAAGAAGGCACTTTACGGGCTTAAGCAAGCACCACGAGCTTGGTACAGTCGCATAGAGGCCTACTTCATAAAGAAAGGTTTTGACAAATGTGACTATGAGAATACTCTGTTCATGAAGATGAAGATAAATAGCGACATATTAATTGTAAGTTTATATGTTGATGATCTCATTTTTACTGTCAATGATGAATTATTATTTGCAGAATTTAAACGTTCTATAAAGGATGAATTTGACATGACAGACCTTATAAGGATGAGATATTTTGTTGGTCTGGAGATTTCTTAAAGATTATATGGAAGTTTTCTCGGTCAGGAAAGTATGCATTGGAGATACTACAAAAGTTTAGGATGGATAAAAGCATATTTGTCCATAATCCAATTGTTCTAGGCTTTAAGCTCATAGAGGATGAGGGTGAAATCAAGGTGGATAAATCTTACTATAAGAAGATTCTGGGCAACGTCCCGTATCTAACATCAGGTTGGCTAGATATGATGTTTGCGGTGAGCCTTATTTGTCGGTATATGGAAAATCCTACTAAGCTTTATTTACATGCGACAAAAAGGCTGTTGAGGTACCTAAAGTGTACAACTGAGTTTGGGATCTTTTATAGAAAGGCAGGTGATAATGAACTTGTTGCTTAAGCGGATAGTGATTATGCCGGAGACATGGGAGATAGAAAGAGCACATCAGGTTATGATTTTTTATTGAACTCAGGGGAAGTATCTTGGTCTTCAAAAAAAACAACAACTTGTGAGTTTATCTACTATAGAGGCAGAGTTTATTGCTGATGCCTCATGGGCATGCCAAGTAGTTTGGTTGAAGATAGTTTTGGAAGGCACTTTACGGGCTTAAGCAAGCACCACGAGCTTGGTACAGTCGCATAGAGGCCTACTTCATCAAGAAAGGTTTTGAAAAATGTGATTATGAGAATACTCTGTTCATGAAGACGAAGATAAATAACGACATATTAATTGTAAGTTTATATGTTGATGATCTCATTTTTACTGTCAATGATAAATTATTATTTGCAGAATTTAAACGTTCTATGAAGGATGAATTTGACATGATAGACCTTATAAGGATGAGATATTTTGTTGGTCTGGAGATTTCTTAAAGATTATATGGAACTTTTCTCGGTCAGGAGCAGTATGCATTGGAGATACTACAAAAGTTTAGGATGGATAAAAGCATATTTGTCCATAATCCAATTGTTCTAGGCTTTAAGCTCATAGAGGATGAGGGTGAAATCAAGGTGGATAAATCTTACTATAAGAAGATTTTGGGCAACGTCCTGTATCTAACATCAGGTTGGCTAGATATGATGTTTGCGGTGAGCCTTATTTGTCGGTATATGGAAAATCCTACTAAGCTTTATTTACATGCGACAAAAAGGTTGTTGAGGTACCTAAAGGGTACAACTGAGTTTGGGATGTTTTATAGAAAGGCAGGAGATGATGAACCTGTTGCTTACGCGGATAGTGATTATGTCGTAGACATGGGAGATAGAAAGAGCACATCAGGTTATGATTTTTTATTGAGCTCAGGGGAAGTATCTTGGTATTAAAAAAAAACAACAACTTGTGAGTTTATCTACTACAGAGGCAGAGTTTATTGCTGCTGCCTCATGGGCATGCCAAGTAGTTTGGTTGAAGAGTGTTTTGGAAAAGCTTGATCCTAATCAAGTCAAGACATCCACTATTTGTTGTAATAATAGTTCTACAATCAAGCTGTCACAACCCAAAGTAGACCCTAGACGTGACATGGCGTATAAGACCCCGAGAGGCCCTATACAAGAAACTTGGAATACAACATACAAGATAAGAGAATCGAAAGAGTTTGAAAGATAGTTTTACATCAAAGAGTTTGACAAAACGAAGTGGAAGTCTAACATAATCTCAAAGCCATCTATTAGATCAAGTGTGAGTGGGATGTAACACATACATCATATACAATATGGAACACCAAGGTTGATTGGGATGTAACCCATATATCACATACAATATGGAAAAGTAAAGAGAATAAGCAATAAAGGGTTCGGTCCTTGAAACATAAGGACTCACCAATCTTCAAAAGCTACTAAAGTGATCACTAGCCACGAGGATTCACAATCGGAGTGTCAAACCCTACATTAGGGAAATAATGTACGCAAGAATATGTGTTAGTACAAAGAATGTACCCAGTATGATAGCAATGTATAAGAGTTATGAAATCATGCTAAAAGGACTTTATATGACATGCAATGACCAAGCTTAATCATAAAATAACATGTTAGGGGACATAAGTCAAAATCAGGGTCAATGCAAGCTAAACATCTTTAAAACACATTTGAGATACTTCTACAAGAAACCTTAGTTGATTATTATAGGAAGTAGACATTAACTGACATATAGACCATCTAAGCTATAACATGGAATCCAGTGTCTATCCCACACTGAAAAGATAATGTCGTTACTTTCCAAGGTAAGAATCATAAACTTCTAGCTTAAGTGGATCCACTAGCTAATGTCTATCTAAGACAAAACTATGGTGACACATAGTTTATGGGACATGGGTAATCGTCTCTTGTCCACTCGGTGCTAAGCATAAATCCCACGGAAGAGTCATTAGTCTTTACTTGTCTTATCATTAAGAGACATAGGTAAACAATGCTTGTCTTATCATCCATGGAAGGCATCTCTAGTAGCCAATCCAAACTAGATTTCATTACAATAAGTCCTAACTCTTGATTCAAAGTTTAATTGAGAAAACCTTTCAACCTTAAGAATCCTTATATGAGAAAAAAAAAGCCCCTTCACATTCATGTATTAGGTAGCATGTGAGAATGTGAAAAATCCTTTCACAACAATAACATTGATGCTTACTCTCAAAGCAACTTAAATCTTCATCAATTAAATAAAGAACATACATATCTTCATAAAATCATCTTTCATAGTTCAAAACCCACCTTTGATCATCATAGTCTAGAAAACATGGGTTAAGCATGGATCATGGTAATTCAACTTAAAAGCATGCAATTACTTCAATTCATGCATAAGAAAACATAAAACAATAAATTGGATCAACATTGAAAGGAACCCATGACAATTGAATAAAACCGTAATTTGATTGGGGAATCTAACTATACAAAATTGGGGATTTTAGGAACCCTATGGAGGAAAGAGCTCCATAGGTGAATACTATCATACTTTGGAGTTCATAACCCTCAAGAAAATGGTGAATTGGAGACTTGATCTTGAAATACTAGACTTCTTCTTCTTCTTGTGAGAGAAATAGTTGAGAGGATGGACTTGATAAACTTTTGGGAATTTAGGAGAAGGAATTGAATGGGTGATTTAGGGGATGTAATTTTTTTATATAGGGCCTAGGGTATAGGGTAAATAGACATAGTATTAGGTTAAAACAATTAGGAAATTACCCAAAAGCCCCTTTTAAAGTAACTGTCGGACTCTAACGATGGTTGGACCTACATACCATAGCTCAAATTATAGACCGTCCTGGTCTAGCGTCCGTGATGTTCAGAAACTTGATTCTAGACCCTCGAATGGCAGGACCCATGTATGGTTCTTGGTCAACATACAGTCCGTACATGGACACCATAAGTCCCTCTTTTGGCCCTCTAAATTTCACTAAGCTGGGCTCACCTACGAGACCTACCTACGACTCGCATATTGAACGATGGGTCTTCGGGGTGTACCATAAAAGAATTATGGGACCTGACAATCTAAATCTTTGGGAGCTTGGCAATGACGGGTCCCACCTATGGTCCATCGGTGGTTCCGTTTGTATTGGCACCAGACTCTATAATTCTTCAATTTTACCTTATTTTTAAATTCGAGGTGTTACTATATCTCCCCTTTGGGAAAATTCATCCTCAAATGAGATCCAAGACATCATAAGGAGGGTAGGAACTAGACCTAACAACCCAACATGAATGCAATGACGTAAATGAACATATCCGAGGAGGAAAAATCAACTCAAAGCTAAAGCATGTTAAAACATCATTTCATAAGGTCTATATGCAACTCATACTCAATGCACACAGTATGATGAAATCAATCAAGTTAACTAATTTTTTCAAAATTCAAGCTTTTCATGAACATGCATAAATGAGGAATCATGGGAATATCTAAGACACATGACACTATAATAATAATCCATGAGGAACTAAATACCTCAAGCTAGAGTAGGAACGGATGGAAAGAGGTGAGGATATGTAATGACTCAGAAAGCTAGTAGGTGAAACTAGAGCCTTACGAGTGTGTTGTTGAGTTTTATAGGGAGTTCTATGTGGTAAAATGAGTTCCCGAGCTTAGGATGAGGGGTTTAGGGGTTAAACTTTAAGGTACGGCTCCCCAAGGACCAACCAAGGGTCCTTGAGGAGGACCCTAAAGCCTAACCCCAAAAGATCCCTAAATCTGCCCAAGCTGCCAAATTAGAGCCACCTACGGATGGCACATACGGCCAATAGGTGGACCCATGCCCCGTAGGTGGGGGTCGTGGGTCAAGCCCCAAGATGACAAGTTGCAGCCACCATCGACGGACCTACAGGACAGGGCGTCAATGTACCCACGGTTCGTAGGTCTAGGGGCGTGGATGGCACCTGTGTTGCTGCCTCATTCACGCCAAGGCTTGGTCAAATTAGGTAATTCCAAATTAATTAGTTAATGAAGGGGACGGTTTATATTGTTTTATTTCACTTATTTAAGGCCTTTTAAACTATTAAACACCCCTTTTGAATTAATAAACTCCCAAACCCAAAAATAGAAACCACCTCCTTTCCAAATATTCTCTCTAGAAACCTCCATTAGAGAAGAAGAAGTCAAGGTTTGGAGCTCAAGAGTTCATATTTCTCTCTCTATTTCGTGGAATTTCTTCTATCAAGGTATGGTAGTCTTGATTTATGGAGAGCTTCCTTGCATAAAGCCCTTCAAAACTCTATTTCTCAAAGTTGAAATTCTCCAAAACCTAGGGTTTTCAATCTATGGAATGGATTCACTTTCAAAACGATTACAACATGTTTATTGTCTTATATTATGATCAATTTGATGAATTACTACTATTTTTATGATGAATTACCTATCAATCAATGAATTACCTATGAATCAATGAATTCCCCTATTTTGTCAAATTGGATGTCATAGCGTGAGTGATGATTGATGTAGGTGAATTGTGATCAAATTATGCATGTCGTAGTTAGTCTAATTGAAATATGTGAATAACCATATATATAATAGTGATTCAAGATGTGAATCATGGATTGTGATCTAGGGTTCTTGAAGGGCTATGAATGAAGAACCTATACATGACTATGAGAATTATGCATGTGCTTTATTGAAAATCAAGGTTTCTATGTTTATGAAAGTAATGTGATCATGTCTAGAATGTAATTGTGTTATTATTGAAAGGTTATTGTCAATTATACACTTATGAATGATGATGATATATGTGAAAGGTTTCTTCAATGTAATGCTACATGTTGAATTGGTAGGCTTAGGGCATCCTCTTCTTGTTAATTGAAAGTGATCTTGATTGATGTACCTTGAATTGGTAGGCTTAGGGCATCCTTTTCATATAATGTAATGATGATCATGAATCGATAGGCCAATGGAATTCCATTCATAAATGACTAATGAAGTATTCTAAGGCTTTGTCTTGAATCGATAGGCCAATGACATTCCTTTCATAATGAGTTAATGAACTAATGTAATGATGAATCTTGAATCGACAGGCCAATGGCATTCCTTTCATGAGTATTCAATGAGTTATCCTAATAATGTACCGTGAATTGATAGGCCAATGACATTCCTTTCATGTGTGTAATAATGTACCTTGAGTTGATAGGCCAATGGCATTCCTCTCATGTGTAATAATGTTAATGAGAATGAACTACTCTATGGGAGTGTAAGCTTAGCACCGAGTGGATTTGGTAAGATGGAAGCTCTTCTCACATTAGGTCGGGTTTTAATGAACATCTTCCTTATCCCATAACTATGTGCCCGCATAGGTTATTTGCTTGTGGATCCACCTAAGCTAAAATGTTACAAGTTCTACCTTAGGCAAGTAGACCAACTCTTTTCGGTGTGGGACATGACACCAGATTCCATGTTAAGCTCACATGGTCTATGTCGGTTAGGGATTATTACCATCACATTAGTTATGTTCTATGGTAACTTGAGAGGTTCTATGAAGTGTGGGTGGTAGTATGGGATGCCATCCATGCATTGTACGAGTAGGCTTTGAGAGGGCTTTGGTGTGTTTCTCTAATGTTTTAATGTCTAATGAAATGAATGTGCTCATAATGAAGCTAATGAGAATGTTGACTTGAAGGCATGCTTAACTTGAAAATTTTATTATGAGTTAGTTTCCTTGTCATGACTTAAGAAATCTTAATGTTCCTTATCTATGATTATTGACTAAAGAAGAGAATGAGGAATGGTAAGCATGTTATGGTGGCCTCAAAGTGGTACTTAGTATAAATGGTATTATGGGATGCCATTCATACATTGCACAAGTATAACTTAGGGTTACTGAAGGTGATGGTTCTAATGTGATGAAATGGCTTATATATTGAATGTGATTGTATCTTATGCCTTTTATACTAAAGTTCATGATGTTTCTCAAAGTTGGCATAATTTATGGTTTTCAATCAAAATGTCCTTTTTAGGCATGATTTTTGCATGGCTATCATACTTAGTACATTTTTGTGTGCTAACCCATATTTCTTCTATTTTTCTACAAAGTGTAGGTTCCGACATTTGAGGTGATTCCTTCTAGTTTGAAGCTTGGATTGATTCCTTCCAAAGCTTGTGGTATGTCCTCATGGATCCAAGGAGAAGTGCTTTATTGATGTTTCATGTCTTTTATTGTATTAGACTTTTTTTTCCTATTGTAAGGGTTGTGAACCTATGTTGAGACTTCGATTATAGTAGATGGCCATGTGAGACTATATCTAGACTTCCGCTGTTTTAAATGAAGTTTTCAATTGTATGGATTTAAAAAGTGTTTTAAATTCCGTACTATTTCCTATGTCTTATGTTATGAATGCTATGAGGCTTGTATGAGGCTCTTCGGAGTCTTGTATGCCGTGTCACATTCGAGGTGTAGGCTCGGGTCGTGATAGGATAACGGGATATCATATCGGCCTCAACCTCCCAAGTAGCATCCTTAACTAACTAATTCCTCCAATGAGCTTTCACAGAAGAAACTTCCTTATTTCTCATTTTTCAAACTTGCTGGTCAAAGATCTCAATCGGAACTTCTTAATAAGAAACATTATCCTTTATGCTAGGACTCTCAAATGGTACTATAGATATTGGATCACCAACACATTTCTTTAACAAGGAGATATGGAAAAATGGATGCACTCATGCCAAGTCATTAGGCATATCAAGTTCATAAGCAACTTTACCAATACACCTCAAGATATGATATGGGCGCACATAACAGGGACTAGATTTCCCTTTCTTTATAAATCTCATCACACCCTTCATGGGTGAAATCTTCAAATAGACCCAATTATTCACATTGAATTCAAAATCTCTTCTTTTAACATTGGCTTAGGGCTTTTGTGGACTTTGAGTCATTTTCAACCTCCATCTAATAAGCTGAGCTTTTTCCATAGCTTCATGTACCAACTCGGGGTCTATCAAAGTAACTTAACCCACTTCAAACCAACCTATAGGAGATCTACACCACCTACCATATAGAGCCTAAAATAGGGTCATACCAATAGTTGAGTGATAGTGATGCGTCAAGAGTTTTGACGTATTTAGAGCTTGTTATTCAATTAATTAGTTTCCTCAATGCCTATTTTGTGATCATAACTGATGTTAATTTGATTATTTGTAGCAATGAAGACTTAAGAACAAAGAAAGGATATTACAATGATAAAAGAAGCAAAAAATTTGAAAAAGCTGAAGAAAAGAACGGTTGGAGCTTTCAAAAGCCACTCAACGACTCGCGAGTAAGCCTCCAGCTTGACAAAAAGTCCAGTGAAATTGCTCATAAACTAAGCCAACTTGACGATTAAGAGAGCATTTTGACAACATGCCAAATGGAATGGCAAGCTCGACCTAGCTTGCCTAAATGAACATAACAACTGGATGCAGAATTCAAGCCAAAAGGCGAGAAGAAGTGATTGCCAGCGGATCGCCGAGTCGTTTGGATATCCCAACTAATTTCATCTAGTCGGACTACGTACTGAAATTTTTGGATGTTTTTGGAAACGTATACATTGATCTTTGAAGATAGAGAAGGATCTTACAGAGTTTTTACAGATTTTGACATACTTTGACAATACTAAATATTCTTGGAGAGGGTTTTGAGCTTGGATATTGCGGTTTTGAGGTTTTAGTCTTAATTTCGGCATTGAGCATTGGGGATTTTGTCATTTGGATGGAACATCTTTTTGGTAACTATTTCTTGTTTTTTGTTATGAGTTGCTAAATCCTCTTTCCTTAGAGGTGTGATTATGTAATCAGATACACAAATTAGCTTGTAGATATTGTTAATTGCTATAATTAATGTTGTTTTGAAATGGGTTCAATCATTTATTCATATTTTCATTTATCAACTAAAGTTGCAAAATTAGTTCTAGATTTAGCTCTTAATGTTTGCTTGTGAAAGTTGCGTAGAGTAGAGTAAATGATTGATAATTGAATTGACTTATGTCTTTACAACCTATCTTGCTAAATGGGTTTAGTTAAGGAATTGGGTTGTTTTGTATTGTTATTCTTGTTGAGGTTCGTAAGAAATCACTCGAACCATAATAGCTGATTGAAATATAACTGTTATAGTTCAATTCTATCCTATCCATTGAGATTCAACAACTTACAACAATTATTAATTGCCTATTAAGCAAATTTAGTATTCGATGACTCACACACGCCTAAGGTCCTCTTTGTACTTGTTCAAACTCAGTACTATTTGTTTTCGTTAACAATTAGATACCAAACTCTCTTGATATTGAAAATTAAAACTTGTTGATTTAGATTATGCTACATGTTATTTACTCCTGTTCTACAAGAAACTAGAACACTTCAATACTTCGTACTTGAATTCTTTACCGTATCACTCCTTGTGTTATCGACCCCAATTCACCATTAAGTATATACTTGTTAGTGGCCGCCTACTCTTTGAATTATAAGATGTGTAGTAGAGTGTTATAAAAATTGGAGCCCCTGTCGGGGAGTGGTGTTTAGAATTCTTTTATTGAAGTGTTTTTGTGAAATAGTTTGGTTGTAGTAGTATTTGCTATTAGTGTTTTTATTGTTTGCTCTCAATAGATGAAGAAATGAGTGTGAACAGGAGAAATGCGAGTCAACATGGATACAATGATGACATCAGAGACTTGAATGATGTTAATGTGGACCAAGTGGGAAGTTTCAGTTCTATTCGTTTGCCCCCAACTATGGGCAACACTATTTTTTATGTGACTGGAACTATGCTTTAGCTGCTCCAAATAAAAGGTTTATTTGGAGGACTTGATCATGAGGACCCTGATGACCACATTTGGAATTTTTTGGATGTTTGTGGACCATTCTCATTCAAGAATATCTCTCAAGAGTCAATCCGACTTCGTTTGTTTACCTTTTCTCTCATGGGGAAAGCAACGAAGTGGTTGGCTAAACTAGCAAGGGACTCTATTACTTCTTGGAAGGAGCTCACAGAGGTGTTCTATGAAAGATTTTTTCCTCTCTCGAAGATGATGAAGTTGGGGGATAGCATTCAAAATTTCAAGCGTATTGATGGTGAACCCATTCATGAAATGTGGTTGAGGTTTCAAAAGCTACTCTTTCAATGTCCTACTCATGGGTTACCGGATAATGTGCTCTTGCAATATTTCAACTAGAGTCTTGACACCGTCAACAAGGGTGTTGCTGATCAACTTATTTTGGGTGGAATTATGAGACAACCGTTTGTCGTGGCATCGACTTTGCTTGATCAGATGACCAAGATTAATCAAGCATGTCATACAAGGAAGGATCAAGTGTCTCCTCTCAATATTGGGTTGACTAAAGAACAAATAGAAAAGAACTAAGAGCGTGATGAAAACATGGCCAAAATGATAGCCCAAATGGACTTGTTGATGAAACATGTCACATGAGTTGTTGTAAGGTTAGGAATGTGGTTGTGCTAATAGTGGGATGAGCCTGGAAGATGCACAATTTTAAGCTATGTATAATGAAGAAGTACAATTCTTGTCGAACCAAGCGGGAGATTCTCGTCCGAGCTATCAAAGGTCGGGTAGGAACCAAGGTTGGAACAAAGATCTTGATAGTGTTTGGAGAGATAGAGAATGAGATTGGCGTTATCGAGGTGTGAATTTGAGAGAAATGGATGGTGATAGAGATCGTTATATGCCTTCTCATGACTGTACAAAGCCTAAGGAACCAAATGTCAATCCCAAAAGCTTTCAAACTGATGATATGCTTGCCCACATCGTAAATAAGGTGGAAGGATCGGATAAGGTGCTCAAGGAGATGAAGACTAATTTCTCCTCTTTGAATAAAACAGTTACCTCTCATTCGGTTTCATAAAACAACTTGAGATCCAAACTGGAAAAATTTCAGCTCACTTGAATCCGAGACCAAAATGGGGTCTTCCTAGTGATATGATGGCCAATCCAAAGAATGATAATGTGCAATGCATGGCCATTGTGACCCATAGTGGGAAAGTTGCGGAAAGTGGGGTGCCAAATGATTGTAATGCAAGTTCAAGCAAAGGGAAAGCCATTGAACAATGAAGCCTCCAATGATGTTGATGATGCACCAAAAATTATTATTCCTGGTGATGCTAAAAAGTCAAATATAGGGGTTGTGCCTCCTTCGATATTTACAAAGCCGCTGCCCAAAGTTATTCCACTATTTACTCATATATTGAAGAAGAGGGATAAAGATGAAAAGTTCCAAAAATTTCATTCCGTGTTATGCTAAGTTTATGAAAGAGTTTATCACAAAGAAGAGAAGTTTGGATGTTGAGACGATTGAAGTATCCCATAGTTGTAGTGCAATTATGTCGAGCAATGTGGTTTTCAAGAAGGATGATCAGGGGGCATTTAATATCCCTTGCACTATAGGAATGTTCCAATTTGCTAAAGCATTGTGTGATTTGGGGGAGAGTATAAACTTGATGCCCTATGCCATCTTCAAGCAACTTGGGCTAGGTGAGTCTAAACCTACAACTATGCGTCTTTATATGGCCGATCACTCTATCAAGAGTCCTATTGGCATTCTTTATGAAATTTTGGTGAACGTGAACAAATTTATATTTCCAATTTATTTTGTGATCCTCGATTGCGAGATTGATGCCAAGGTCCCTATTATTCTTTGTAGGCCATTCTTCGCTACCAGGAAAGTTCTTGTTGATATGGAAAGTGGTGAACTGAAATTCTGGCTAAATGGTGAGGAAGTTACATTCAGTATTTGTAAATCAATGAAGAAACCAAGTGACCTCCATGTGATATCGGTCATTGATGTGATTGATGAAGCCGTTGCTAGTGTGATTGAAGTTTCTTGTATTGGTGAATCTTTGGTGGGAGAAAATTCAAGATTATGATGAGGTAGTGGCTGCTCTATTGGGTGTAGGTTCTTATTCTAAGATCCTTTTAAAACTTGATATAGATTTGAAGAATAGGGAAAGTCCTCCCACAAAACCATCTATTGAGGAACCACCAAAGCTCGAATTGAAGTTACTTCCACCTCACCTTCGTTATGTGTTCTTGGGAGAAAATAATACTTTTCCTGTGATTATTGTGGCAAGTTTGCTTGAATGGAAAATGCAAGCTCTTGTTCGTGTAATGAAGAGGGTTACCAAAGTTATTGGGTGGATGATTGCTGACATTATGGGAATTCCTCCTGGTATTTGTACACATAAGATTCAATTGACTATTAATTGTAAGCCAGGTATTGAACATTAAAGGAGGTTGAATCCTCCAATGCAAGAAGTCGTCATGAAAGAGATTATCTAGTGGCTTGATTCGGGAGTTGTCTACCCTATTGCAGATAGCAAGGGGGTTAGTCTCGTGCAATGTGTTCCAAAGGCAGTATGACTGTGGTCTCTTATGAAAAATTAGAGCTTGTGCCACTGCGAGCGGTTACCCGGTTGGCGTGTATGTATGGACAATTGAAAATTGAATGCATGGACCGAGAAGGATCATATCCCGATGCCCTTAATAGATCAAATGCTTGATAGATTTACACGGCATGGATGGTATTGCTTCTTAGATGGTTACTCCGGTTATAATCAAATCTCCATTGCACCGGAATATGAAGAAAACAAAACCTTCACTTGTCCCTGTTAGACATTTGCTTTCAAAATAAAGCCCTTCGGATTGTGTAATGCACCGGCAACGTTTCAACAATGTATTCTCTATATTTGCCGATATGATAGAGGATTCGATGAAGGTCTTTATAGATGACTTTTTAATTGTGGGAGATACATTTAGAGCATGCGTTGAGAACCTTGGTAGAGTTTTGCAAAGATGTGTCGAAACAAACCTTGTTCTCAATTGGGAGAAATGCCATTTCATTGTCAATGGCGGTATTGTATTGGGGCATAAAATTTCGGGCGAAGGCATACAAGTTGATCAAGCTAAAGTTGAAGTTATTGCCAAGTTGCCTCCTACTATCTATGTTAAAGGTATTAGAAGTTTCTTGGGTCATGCGGGTTTCTACCGAAGGTTCATAAAATATTTCTCTATGGTGGCTCACCCTCTTTGCAAGCTACTTTAAAAGGAAATCATCTTCAATTTTGATTAAGCTTGTGTCAAGGCATTTTTGTGTTTAAAAAAGAAGCTCATCTCGGCTTCTATCATTGTTGCTCTAGATTGGAGCATTCCATTTGAGCTAAAGTATGATGCGAGTGGTGTGGCTTTGGGAGTTGTGCTTGTCCAACACAAGGGAAATTTTTTTTCCCCTGGTCTACTATGCAAGCAAGACTTTGAATGTAGCTCAAAATAATTACACCATCACTGAGAAAAAGTTGTTAGCCGTGGTGTATGCTTTTGATAAGTTTAGAGTGTATGTTTTGGGGACCAAGGTGATGGTACACACCGACCATGCTGCGATCCGTTACTTGATGGCTAAGAAGGATGCAAAGCCAAGGCTGATTCGATGGGTATTAATATTGTAAGAGCTTGACTTTGAAGTCAATGATCGAAAAAGGTGTGAGAACCAAGTAGCGGACCACTAGTTGAGGCTTGAAACGAATGTTGTTGTTTTCGGTTAAAATGATATTGAAGAAGCCTTTCCGGAGGAGTCAGTGAGGGCAGTGTCAAATGGTAATCCGCCTTGGTATGCTGATTTTGCAAATTATGTGGTGTGTAGGATTCTTCCTGATGGGCTGAATTTTTACCAACGAAAGAGGTTCTTTTTTATGTGAAGAACTACTTTTTAGATGAACCTTAGCTATTTCGGGAGTGTGCGGACCACATGATTAGAAGGTGTGTTCCAAAAGATGAGGTAGATGTTATTCTTGATGCTTGTCATGCGTCACCGATCGGTGGGCACCATAGTGGAGTGCATACAACTACTAAGGTACTTCAACGTGGTTATTATTGGCCAACGTTGTATCAAGATGAAAAGTCCCTTGTTAAGTGTGTGAAATGTCAAAAGCAACGAGGAGTGTCGCGAAGGAACAAATTACCTCTCACTCCTATTCTAGAGGTTTAAAATGTTTAATGTATGGGGAATCGATTCATGGGGCCTTTTGTGAGTTTGTATGGGAACAAATACATCTTGGTGGTTGTCGACTATTGTCACGCCTTGAGGCTAGCACCTTGATGTAAACACGGGACCTAGGATCACGAGTGACCCCAAGCTCACCTTGAGCTGGCATATCATAAGCGTACTTAAACAACTGTACAATAGATAATATTCGGAAGCTTAAAACATGAGATAAACTACATGATAGGGAATACCCAATCTAAGTCTAACTATATAAATACTAAAAACGAGTTTCGAATACTGAACTATAACTCAAAAGCTAAAGCTGAATCTATCTATGTATGAAATAAGCCTCTAACTAAATAGAGATTCTGGGACATGCCCCCAGCTAAGTCTAGCAAAGCTGAAACTAAAATGAAAGACTCAATGTAAAAGAACATGTATATTGTCCTCGAAGAATGAGGACTCACCACTGAAGCTGCTAAACTAGAGATCGGGAGTCGATTAATGCGTGATCTAGATCCTGAGTACCTGAACTTACATCATGAAAGGATGTAGCGCAGAGTATGCACCAGTACTTGGAATGTATTGAGCATGCAGGATAGGATAGACTGAACAAACATATAACTGAACAAGCACACTGCACAATGATATAATCTGAAGATGATGAATAAATTGAATATGAACTAACCTGAATGTAATAACCAGGTACATAACATGCTGAAGCTGAATACTGAAATATAACTGGGAACCTAGTCAAATTCACTAGAGTCTGACTGTGGGAGCTACTAATAACCGACAAAAAACCACGTGAGCTAAACATGGAGTCCGATGTATACGCCCCATCTAAAGGACCCATTATACCTTACCTCGTATAGAGGCATGACTAGCGTGATCACTAAATGTAATGCCCATAGAGGGGACTTATAAACCTACGGGGCATGTAGTTCTGGTACTATACGGGTATGCTAAACCCTAGTCCACTCGGTATTAAGTCTACTCCCAACAAGAATGTGTATAAACAACATTATGACTGAAATACTGAAATGCTGAATAGCTCAAAATACTGACATGCAAAGTATGGTAATACACCAATTATATACTGATATTGTGACATTCAAAATCTGAGGCATGTATATCTGACCTAACTAGTGTAATTCATGAACTAAACAAATCTACACAACTAGGGTTCTGAATTTAATGCAAGGAACTAAGCAACCATGTTACAAAAACATAATAATAGGATTTAGAATACCATAACAGCTAAATTGCAAAAAATTATCTAAATTTCTAGAAACCCTAGGTCTAATAAATGCATAGGGAATCAAGATTCTGAATGAATTCTAGGGATCAAATGGATGAAAGGAACCCCTAGTGAAATCCTACATACCTGGTGACGAAATTTACGGAGAAATCATTCGATTTCGGGGCTGGAAATGTGGAAAACTTGCTGCGTTCTTAGAAAGGCTTGGTCGACTCTTTCTAATCTCTTCATTTCTATGTTTTTATGAATTTTTATAAATGAATCACTTTGGTAAGTTCTGATTAAGTTACTAGGCTAAAACTAACCAAAACTACGTAGTTTAGGTGTCCAAAACATAGGGGAAAAGACCAAACAATCCCTAACTTAAAACTCTGACGCAGTCGACCACGGGCCCTATGATGGGCCGTCAAAGGGACCATAGACAATCAAGCTGGTCGTGGTCCTTCGTCTAGTGGCTACTGGGTCTGGAAGGGGCCAACCCGAGCCCTACCATGGCTCGTGTGAAGGACCACTAACCGTGAAGGTCTTAGTGGTTCCTCACTTTGGCTGAGGTATGGTTGCTCAGGTCCACGGGCGCCACCACGGCCCGTCGTCAGGACCACAACCCATGAATGGCTCCATCGTCTGACGCCTGAGCCTGGTGAGTTCTGTCTTGCTTCCATGAGCCTTCACACGGCTTGTGAGGTGGTCCACAGCCTGTGAAGGGCTCCGTGGTTCACCAATGCTGGGAGGGTGTGAATCCATGGGTAGCTCGATGGATCGTGGTTCCTTTCACGATGCGTGAACCTTGCCGTGGTTTACTGATTTCTGGAGTTTTTCTACTACAAACTCTAAGTCTGATTTCCGAGGTATTACAACAATGTCTCTAAAACGGGTAGATATTGTGGCCATACCTAATAATAAAAGGATAAGTACTGTTAAATTCTTCAAGCGGTACATTTTCACAAGGTTTGGCATTCCATGTGCATTTATTAGTGATGGGGGCTCTCACTTTGGTAACCAAATGTTTGCATCATTGTTGACCAAGTATGGAGTTAAGAATAAGGTTGATACCCCTTATCATCCATAAAAAAGTGGGAAAGTTGAGGTGTCAAATCGGAAAATCAAAAGAATTTTGGCTAAGACTGTTTATGCAAATTGAAACGATTGGCCGGAGAAGTTAGATGGCATTCTTTAGGTGTATGGAACTGCATTCAAGACTCCGATCGGTATGTCCCCATATCAATTGGTCTTCCGTATGTCTTTTCATCTATCAGTTGAACTTGAGCATAACGCTTTGTGAGCTTGAAGGCCATGAACTTGAACTAGGAGGATGTGTTAAAAGATCGAGTTGACCAACACCACGCTTTGGAAAAGTTTCAGCTTCAAACTTATGAGAGCTTAGCCCTTTATAAGGAGAAAATAAAGAAGTGGCATGAAGCCAAAATCCTTCATCTAGAGTTTAAAGTCGGCGATCTTGGTTGGTCTATAACTCTCATTTGATACTCTTTTACGAAAAACTGAAGTCAAAATGGTGGGGGCCATTCAAAGTGAATCATGTGTTATGAGAGCTCAACCCTTTTTAAGGAGAAAATGAAGAAGTGGCATGACGCCAAAATCCTTTATAGAAAGTTTAAATTTGGCGATCTTGTGTTGCTCTAAAACTCCCGTTTGAGACTCTTTTCGGGAAAACTCAAGTCAAAATGGGTGAGTCTGTTCAAAGTGAATCATGTGTTCACTAATAGGGAAATATAAGTCGAAAGCGAGGATGGGTCGGTGTTCAAGGTGAATGGGTAAAGGCTAAAGCTTTACTTGGAGAGTACCCCAATGTGACGGTGTATGATGTGGTGTTTTTGGATGATGCTTGAATGCATATCCACATCGTACCACGCTGTTAACTAAGGCGCTTCTTGGGAGGCAACCCAACTTTTACTTTTGATATTTGAATAACGTTTGTTGGATGTGTAGGTTGGAGTTTATATTTCGGAAGAAAGGTAAATAGGCGAGGGGCTGGATCACTCGGTGAGTCACCGAAGGCCCCAGAATTACCCAAATGCGTCGCCCTTTGAAAGTAAGAGTTGAGGAAAGCTCTCAAAGATTCGGGAAGCAAACAGCTCACTCGACGAGTCACCGAGTTGGACCCGCGAACCCGATGGAAATCACCTTTTGCACTTTCTAAAGTCTACAGGTTTTGTCAGGTTCGGCGGACCGAGGCCCATTCGGTGGATCGCCGAATCGATTCAGCGATGTTATTAAGGTCGCCGAATGGGGCCAAACTAAAGAGTCCCTGACTTTTAAATTCAAATATTCTCTTTTATTTGAATTTTTCGACTCCTCTACTATTTCCCTCAAACTTTAAACTATAACTTTGTTCAAGTGTTATGTGATTTGCATCTGTAGTGCCATTGTGATCGCCCTACAACATCCTTTTTGTCGCGTTTGTCTCTTTGTCTTCATTTGAGGTTGCTTTCCCGAATCTTGTTTATTTTTATGCTATACTATAAATGATAATGGTTAGTGTAACAGATCTTTGGTTCTTTGTTAATTTTTGTGCCTTGATTTTATGCATATTGACTCGTAGAACTTTAATTTGAAATTGAGTCTGTTAAATCAATAGTTTGGGAAAATTTGTTTTAGTTTCTGATGTTTGTGTTGAAATTGTTAGTGTTGCATGTTAGGTATTGTGCGGGTGAAGTCTAAGTAGCCCGAATTTTAATAAATGACTGTAAGTTGCCTGATGATAGATTGGGTGATGTCATTCTTCAGGGCAAAATCGTTGTTTGGTTGAATTTGAATCAATTGGGGGGAAGTCTGAGTACCCCGGCTTAGAAATTCATAGTGGGTAGATTGGAATTACTGGAATTTGTGGTTAAATTGAAGTTTCGTAGCCTGTTGGTCGTAAATTGAAAAAATGATTGGGGAGGTGATGTGTTGGTCATTTCGGCGAGCTTCATCGAGCTCGCCAAGTTTATTCAACATCTCATCAAACGTCTTTCCCATCACCTATCTTCCATGTTAATGAAAGGGAGCCGCTGTTACATTCGGCGATGACCCTTTAGCTCGTCGAAGTGATTTGGTGAGTTACCGAATGGCACTGGGATCACCTTTCTGACCTTTATTTTTACTGAGTGTGCTTGACGTCTCACCGAATGGTCATTGGTCTTACCCTTTTAGCACTGAATTTTTTTTTGGTTTTTTCTTTAACATTCGGTGAGTCCTCTTTTACTCACCGAATGGACTCAACGACTAGCCGACTTGTTTGGCGAGTTTGTTTGCACTTTTTGAGAATTCTATTTCACTAACCCTCTGCAACCACGTTTGTTCTCGTTTGTGTTCTTTTAAAGGTATGATTATACCTAAAGTCCCAGCACGAGGTCCACCAGCCCGAAAGAAGGCCAAAGGGGTTTTGATCACTGAGTAGGTTGAGACTCCCTGACCTACTCGTCCTAAACCTCTTCAGGCGAGTGGTAAATGGAATAGTGAAAAGAGGGTTGTGAATGACTCAAGCTCATATGCTAGTGTTGACCTTGTCTCCACTTAGTTCACCTCCTACGCGTCTGAGAGTGAAGATGATGTGAGGTCTGGGACTCCAATCCATACACCGGTACCGGATGCTGAGTTGGTGATGCGAAAACGTTTAGAGCTGCGGTCTAAAGCAACTCATGATCTACTGACACTGCCTCCAACACCACCAGCATCATACACACAACAAGTTCCTCCTATTCCATTACATCATCCTCAGTCTATGAATCGATTGAATGTTGCTAGCTTGCGGACGAAATTGAGGAGAAGCAGTTGTACACAGACGGAGAGGTGGACAGGTATCCTACAGTTTGGGAGACACTATTGTACCACAAATTTTAGTAGTTAGTATATTCGTCCTAACTTATATCTCGTTAAACATGCAATCTATTCGTCTTGTGAATGAGAGTTAGTTAAATAAACTCGAAGGATTTTCATTATGCCAAGATTCTTTCTTGAGGAACAAAAGGATGGTTTAAATGGTTTGCAAATGAGAAAAAAGTGATTTTGAAGCAACCTCTTCTCACGATCCGAATCCTTGAGTCATAATGACACCTACTATAACCCACCAGTAGGTCAGTCAACCCGTAATCCAGAACAATAAGTAATGAGTAGAAGGATAGAACTAAACAAAAGAACAACCTAAACAACAAAAGAAATAGAATTAGAAGTGGGTAAATCTATATATAACAGAATCCCTTATAGAACCTGGAAGTCACGAGTACACATGTGTATAGTATGAAAATACAAGTCACAAAAGTGGACCACAAGAAGCCATCATAAACTATTAAAACAAGCTTAACAGTTATACAAAAATAGACAGAATAATCCAAGACGTCAAGTGTTCATGCTCGTCTTTGATCTGCAAAAAGCTATAAAATATGGTACGAATGATTACCAGTTGTAGCTTGTACTAGGACCTACATCACGAAATAGATGTAGAGTATAGTTTGAGTACCAAAACAAAGGTACTTATACGGCCTCAAAGGCCGACTGAGAAAGAAACGTAAAAATAATATGAAAAGATAGAAACTAGACACAAACACAGGTTAAAGTGGATATGAAAGAAACCTAACTTGACCCCATAAGCCCCAAAGGTACACTCGTGCTAACATTCAAATAAAACCTAAATTGACTCCATAAGACTGACAGGTACATAGAATACCTATGACTACAAGAGTGTAGTGCCTTAAGTCCTGATCTAATAAGTGTACTCCAGATCTTGAACCCAAAGTGATGGCCTCTTACCAGAGGTAACGGCCTCAAACCGCAAAGCATCAGCCTGGAATGAGAAATAATCACCGTAGCAAATCAATTCCCTTCCCAGCTAGCAAGGGTGTAAAGGATTGTCAACTTCGAAGAGAATCTTAATATCATAAATAACTTACTAAAGGATTGCTTCCACCCACAAGCATCAACAAAAGGATCCAAGCCTAGAACAATCTAATCCAAGTAAGCGTGAAAGCATAAAACATCCGGGAATAAGAGCCGTAGAGATAGGGAGAGAAGAAATAAAGTCTATAAAGTTGTGAAATAGCCTACATTAAGTCTTATAATATCTAACCCAAGTTTGATATTCTAGTCTAGAAGGATCTAGTCCACCCAAAATATAGTATGAGACTAAAAAAAGCCTACAAGGCTCGTGAGTCTAATACATCACTAGCCTATCCTAGACTAAGGCTGAACATTCTCAATTATTAAGTAAAAATGAAATTAATACACAACAACATGCAACAACATACATAGACCTCAACAAGCATGGTGTTAAACGCAAAAAAATGTTAATCAATCCTAAAGCATGGTATCTAAGAAGGCAAAAAAGAATAACTAGGTCCCTACCCTAATCACACTAATCAACATGTATTCACACAATTGAGCTCTATCTATAAGGAAAGGAAGCCATAGCCTACCTAAAGGCCGACAGTTCACACTCAAATTCACAATGCTAGAGCTTTTCCCTTCCAAAGGGCCTCCAAACACATCTACGTTATCTAAAATAGGATCACAACGTCACTACAGTTGTTTAGACACCAAAAACACATAAAATAGAAATGGACCAACTTGGATGTCAATTGAGAATTGTGGAACACGCATCAAAATTTCTAAAATTTACTGTGTCAAAAGGTCCTAATCAATACCCTGAACTAGTGTTCAAAATTTGAACACAATTCGGGGATCGAAACAACAACGGAAAATGACATGCTATAAAATACTAAATGAACTCAAACAAAGAAAGAGACAACAACTTTGGACCAAATTTACCTTGAAAGGAGGCTCCTGTTTCCGATCACTCCCCAATGTAGCCTCGATCAGTCCAGATACATGGGACTTTGAATCACCCAAATCTGAGTTAAAATGAGGGAGAAACCACTATTTGAACTTGAACTCTAAGCTACCATTGTGACTATTTTTTAATAAGACATGTCTTCTCACCTCTTTCTTAACACAGACCTCACCAATGCGGCAAGGGCCCCATGATTATATCCAAGAAAAAATTGGGGTTCTGTGATCACAGTAAGGACCCCACGAATACGACCTTGTGAATATTGCTATAACCCTGTGAATGTGGCCCCCATGTCAACTGACCTTTACAAAAGTGGTCAAGGGCCTGCAAACGCAAAGACCATTTTTGTCTACACCAGCTGATGCATATCAAGTAGTTTTTGGCTAGTACCAAATCTCTTACTGGGTTTTCTAACTTTATTTGGAACCCGTGCATGCAAACATGATATACAACCCTACCAAATTCAATATTCCAAACTCGATGGAGAAGTTAAAATTCCCATATGAGGTTATCTAAAAAAAAGTGGGCTCCACCACTAAACTTCATTTTAAGCTAAAATCTACAAGGGGGCTTGAAATTAGCCAACAAGCCTAGGGATTAAAACAAAGGGTTGTTCTAGAACAAACTCAACATTTCTGAGCTAACCAAGCTTATGAAATTCCTACTCGAGCTCATTTTACTCAGAATTTTGACTGAAGTTGAACTTAGGCTTTAACTCAAAAGTTAAAATACCTAATAGCATAGACTCCCAGTGAAAACCTCGGGAGTCCTGGCGAGCATGCTACTAGCCTAAAATGACCATTATGGAGTTGATGGAATCATTAAAATTGGATTTTGAGGTAATCTTAGTGACCTTTTGATAAAAAAAATGACGGTTTAAGGTTCAAAAACTCCAAAATACTAAAATCGCATAAAAAGTAATTTAACAACCAAGTGACTAAATTATTAGTCCCCACAAGTCATAAATAACATAGGGTCACTATAGAAACGATCTAAATGATTAATAGGAGGCATAAATACATAAATGACCTAGAAGTCATTACAACATCCACCACTAAAAAGGATTTTTGTCCACAAAAGTAAAAGTCAAGAAGTACATGAGGGCTCAAACTAGCCAAGAAGTTGCTCCTTCATATCATGCTTAGACTCCCAGGTAGCTTCCCAAGCGAATCACATTGCATTATTTATTTGAATTGTGTGGTCTTGATTTCTGTTGAGTTGCATGAATGCGATAAATTCTTGTGAATATGTAGGAAAATATTTAAGGTTGATGAAATTGACTTGAGAAGCTTTGAAATGTGGTCCTAAATTTGTGCTTCAAAAGTGTTTTGAATCAGAGAGATTTTGAAAGAAAGAAAACTTTTGCCTAGTAAGTGATGGTGAAATGAATTGTGAGTTGTGTTTGTATATGAAGTCTTTTGTTTTTGTTATTTTTGCCCAAGTGTGTAATTGTGCAAAACCTATCTTGGTGAGACTGAGCTTAAATATTATGCTTACTAATTATTTTTCTTGAGGACAATCAATATTTTAGGTTTGGGGCTTTGATGAGTTGGTATTTACCAACTCATTAGACTCAAATTCATAAATTATTGCTATGTTTTCATGATAATTGAAGGGTTTTAGGCCCTAGTTAATTTGTATGTAGACATTCATTAGAAAAGTCAAGTTTGATGGATTGAGAGTTTGAAATCACTTAAGCACACTGGTGAAAGAACAAACGTCCCACATGAGCCAATTAGCAGCTCGCCTGGTAAACACTAGCTTTGACTTATCTAAGTTTGGTTTGACTGGACTTTTTAATTTTATTTCCGTACATCACATACTTTCTAGATTGCTCTGTCAAACTTTTATTTGGGAGAAAGGGAAAAATTAACTGTTCTTAGTCCCATGATGCCTTCAAAGTTAGATAATTATATGTTTAAATATGAAATAAATGTTTTGTTGGAACTACATAGACAAATATATTGTCGTTACCTTATTACCTCACTAGGATTAGTAAATCACGGTATACTGACTCTTCTGGTCATTTGCATAGTTTCGTGTGTTCTTACTATTTTTCTCGTTCTCACAACTTTCTTATAGTTTTTTTGTGGTGATGGAATGGATGGCATACTTTTGCGGGTAGTCGGGAGATATTGGTGCAGTCTTTACTCTCTTAGAGGTTTTTAAATGTAAGAGTTGACTTTGGTCAACATCTCAAGAATCTGATGTCGCATGAAGTTTCTGTCAATTCCTTCAGCTTTGGACTGTCCATTTTGGTTTAGTAGGATAGGTTGTTTAGGTCACGAGGCATTCAGGGTAAGTTTGAGCCATTAGGCAAGTTAGTTTTGAAAGTTTGGCTAAGAGTTGACTTTGGTCAATATTCCTAGTAAACATGCTTGGATGAAAATTTTGTTAGTGCGGTTAGATCTGAAATATTGAGTTTGGTCTAGAATGGCCTTTGGTTCTATATTGAGGTAATAAGTGTTGACTTGAGTCAATATTCCCATGAGAAGACCTCCGTTGTTGGTTTCATTGATTTTTTTGAGTCCAGAATATCAAATTTTGTGGGGTAGCATATTTTGTTTGCATTCAAGAGGATCCAAACGCATCCTGAGCCCCCGTTAGGGCATCATCCAAACTTGATGTGTAGATGGTGTAGTTGGTGCTTGTGCATAATAAATTTCTTCTCCATAGTAGCACTCGTGTCATAATCACAAAGCTTCATGAAGTTGTTATCCATGTTTGTGGGCCTTGTGTCACGATCACAGAGGTTCAAGGAGTTGTTATTTGCATTGCGGGCCCTTGGCTGCGATTGTGGAGTTATGGTTGCCTTGGTCACCGCAATCGTAGGAGAGGTTCTTCATTCACCGAGGGTTAGTTGACTTGACACCTATATTTGTAGTAAAAGCTATGTGTTGGGGAAGTTAAATGGCTGGCAATATAACCCATTTATCTTAAATTTCAGCATGCATTCTTAAAAAGTATGAAGTCCTTAGGTGATTTTGGAGTGCAATTGAAAGTGATTTCAGGTGGGGATTGCACAGTTTTGTTGAGGGATTGTGTGGGGGAATTTCGATTAGTAATTCTTCTGTTAAAGTTGTAAGATCCCTCAAATTCTCTCTTAAATTACTTGTTTGAGCATATTTGAGCTTAAATGGGGAGGGGGGGGGGGGACTATTTTAGGTTGTTCTGGTACTCAGATTATGCCCATTTTTTGGGGTACAAATTCTTTAAGCTAGGTGGGACCTTACGGTAGAGTCAATCTCATGATTCCGTGCACAAGTCTCTAGATGATATATTGACCCAATTTTCATTTCTAAATTTATCTATTACAATATGGGTATCATTTGGCTTGTTTTGATGTCTTCATTAGTTATTTGATAGCATATCATCGTTCTGAGGCACTTTGGAAAGGAAAAGCTTAGGAATAGAGGTTTGGTTACTATTTTAGCCTCGAGATAGGCTATGATTCCTTATTTTAGACTTTGCTTAATTGGTTATATATATATATATATATATATATTGAGGTGCATCGGTCATAAGGAAGGTTTTAATAATAAATTATAGTCTTGCATGACACTAAGGCTTTATATGGCCATTTTTTGGTTGTTTTTCTTAGCATTTAGCTAATAAGCGTTAGTTTAGGTTGATCCTTTATCTTGGGGTCGATATAGTATCCTTTGAAATCTTTTAGGTGGCGTAAGGTTTATGTTTTCGCATGTTACTTGAATTTGGCTTTTTCGTATGTATACTTTATTTTTCAAGTCTTTCTTTCTTAAATTTTTTCTTATTGGTAGGATTGAGGGGTGGGCTTGGAGTAGCTAAAGTTCCAGGTTAGAAGGTATGTGTTGTGATGGGTAACTAGTTGTGCAATATGTGGATTGTGATTTGGTTGTTTATGTTTTGGTATTGAATCGGGCATTTGGTACTTGCATTCGACTAGGTTTCTTCTTGGAAAACTAGGAAAAAGTTATATTTGAGAAATTGAAATAGCTTATACTAAGTTTTCCCCACTTGTTGAGCCTTAATGAAGCGGATCACTTTTTAATTAATGGAAACTATTTTATGAAAAGTGCATCATTTCAGAGTTCTCATGACTCAAAATGGCTAATAGTTGGAATTTATGAGTTTTGGATATATTCATAAACTTATTCATTGATAAGATTGAGGAGATACTCTGGGCGGCCCATCGACTGAGTTCCTATATATGTTTCTATTTAAATTTCATCTGTTGATGAGTCGGAGGTATCATTTTGGGAAACTTGAGGTGTAATGACCCTCCGACTAATTTCTATGTAAATGCCTATATTTCATCATTTAGAGCATTCATGTAGTGACCCCAAGTCATTTAGGACTTGTTAAGACTGACATCTCAGTCACTTGGTCATTCGTTTGGATTATGTGCAAGTTTATCTTGTTTGAGGCTTTTGAAACTTGAATGGTTGACTTTGATCAAAAGTTCAAGAATACAACCTCATAAAGTTGTAAGTTCCATCAAGTTCTCTCTTAAATTACGCTTTGATCATATTTGAGCTTAAATTAGAGGGGGACTACTTTAGACTCTTATGGTGCTTGGATTGTACCCATTTTAGGCACAAGTTCCTTGAGCTAGTTGGGACTTTGTTGTGAAGTCGGTTTTGTGATTCTTCACACGAGTCGCACGATCATACTTTGTAACACCTTGGAAGTGTAAAAAGATAGTTTGAAGTTGGAATAAGAAAATACAATGAAATCTTTGACAAATCGCCTTTTACAAATGGGTTCACGGACGACGGAAGGGTCCACGAGCAATAAAGCCATCCTTGTTCCTGAACCTTGTGAAAAATATTCTACATCTAAGGTCTGCGGATGAGTTCACGAATAGTGGAAGGGTCTATGTGCAGTGAAGCCATTCTTGGAGCCGAACCCTATGAAAAATATTTTAAGGCAAGGATCTACGGACGGGTTCATGAATTGTGGAACGGTCCACAGGAAGTAAAGTCATCGTTAGACCTGAATCCTATGAAAAATATTTTAAGGCAAGGGTCTACAGACGGGTTCTCATTGAAGCGATAAATTATCCGTGGAAGGGTTTCGTAGAGGATATTTTTGGTAGTTTGAAGTCATGGCTATGTGGGTTTTTCCCCACTCATTTAACCCCTATAATAAGTCATTTTTACCTATTCTAAATTAGTACAAATTATTTCTAAAGATTCCCATCCACCCATTCCCTCTCATTCACTAAAAAACTCATAAATTTTCCAATATTCTTCCCCAAGTTTTCTCCCAAGGCATCAAGAGATTCAAGGGATCTTCATGATCCAAGTCTCCTCTTTCAATTCTGAACCTAGGATTCCTCAATGTGTATAGGAAATTCATCAATGGATCTCTTTTCATGCATTGAGTCCCAAGAAATTCTCAATTTCTCTTCATGGATTAACCTTAATTTCTATGTTTTATTGATTTTGTTATGCGCATAATTGATTAGTGTTTTATTCATTATAATTGATCTTATTATGCATGATTTGATCTAAATTACATGTCTTCACTAAATTTCATATGAACCCTTGTTATATACCTATTTTGGACTATGAAGTCAAGCTTTTCTGATATCCATGCATTACAAGTTGAGGAATTAATGATTTGGTGTTGCTTCCAAAAGAAGTCTCAAGCTGATTTATGAAATGCGATTACTTCTGATTGAAGTATTATTAGTATTATTATTATAAAAAATATTATCATGATTTAGATGCTTTGAAATAAGTGTTTTTATACATCGACTATGTTATGAAATAATGATATCTTAAAAAGGAGCTAGTCTTATTATTTATGGGTCTTGTGATTGAAAGACTAAGATTTGAATATGATTTGATTCTTGATATGATCTATATGATTTCTTATAGGATTTTACATAACACTAAGAAAACTTGGACGATTTCCAAAGTCCTTGAATTACATGCTCCCGTAGGATGTCCCGATTAGATAATTAACTAGTAGAACCACCTAAGCTTAAGAACATGGTAATTACCTTGGAAAGTAGGAAAATATCTTTTCGATGTGGGTGTAAGACATTGGATTATATCGTATAGCTCACATGTCCTTTGTTAATTAGTGATAAACATTCCACAATAGATATGATTCCTCAAATAGCTTGTGTTTTATACATATGTCATGAACTTACTTACGATATGATTTTGACTATTGCACTTTCTATCATGATATATGTATCTAAGTTTATCTGATGGATATGTCTTACTTGGTCATGCATTATCATATTTCCATATGTAGCATGGTTCATGTTTATACTTACGTATTTTTCCCATATTTATTACATTTTGAGTGCTAACACATATATCCTTTGTGCTTATATTGTTTCATAATATAGGGTCTGACCTTCATACATCTGATTGTGGCTAGCTGGATTGATCAGCAAAGTAAGCATTTGGGGAGTCCTCATGGTTCGGGGAACTTGACACTACATGTCTTCTATTACTTGTCTTTTCCGTTTCAGACTTATTCGTGAGCTAGGGTGTGTCCTAGCCACATCTATGATTAGTAGAGGCTTAATTTTAGGCTTAGTATGATTCCATTTATAAAGTTGTTGTACTCTGTTTGGTATCTTTAAAAGACTATTGATTTCATATTGCATCTTTATTCTTTTATATCTTAGTGAAATGCTTATGTCAAATGGCTATGTCATATCATGTCTAGGGGGTAGTTTGGGTCATGAAACACTTGGTTTTCAGAGTATCAGGTTATAATGAGTCCTAGGAGTCTAACAAGCCACGTTCAATAGAGTCTTATTCATTAGTGTAAAGTGCACCACACTTATGAACAAGAGGCTACAAGACGTTTCAGAAACTTTACTTCTCTCATTACTCTAAAGTTGTGATATAGAGTTGAACTTTACAAAGGTTTTCCTTCTAATAATTGTTCTATGTATTTTGAGAACATTCTTCCAAGAAGAGCTCTGTTGAGAAGGAATGCTAAAGACAATGTGGAACGTGATGTTCCTCAAGTGTAAGTTGATCCTTTGGCGGGGTAGGTCTCACATGCAAAGTTTAGGGCCGCTTTCAAAGTGTTGGCCCAAGCCATGATGGCTGGAGCTAATATGGAAGTTGTAGTTTCTGTGAACCAAAATGTGGGTTCGGCAATGACAAGGGTAAGAGACTTTACGAAGATGAATCCTTTAGAATTTCATCGTTCGAAAGTGGATGAGGATCCACAAGAATTCATTGATGAATCCATAAGATTGTGGAAATATTGGGAGTCACTCCGGTTAAGAAAGCAGATTCGGCCACCTACCAATTGAAAGGGGTTTCTCAAGTTTAGTTTACTCTATGAAACGATGAAAGAGTTATTGATGCGGGTCTTTCGGAATGGGACAAGTTCAAAGGAGCAATCCATGATTGGTTCTTTCCCCTTAATATGAGGGAGGCTAAAGTGCAAGATTCATAAACTTAAGAGAAAGCAATGTGAGTGGGAATGAGTATTCATTGAAGTTCATTTAACTGTCCAACTATGCTATGGCAATGGTTTTCAACTCGAGAGCTCGTATGAGTAAGGTTTTTTTTTGGGTTTTTGAAATGATTGTCAAAGAATATAGAACCTCCGTGTTGATCAATGAGATAAACATCTCAAGGTTAATACTCATTCCCAACAAATTAAGGAGGAAAAACATAAGTAGAGAGTTGGAGAGTCTAAGAGGGCAAGAACAAATAATGATGATTTCTCTCGCTCAAGGTTTTGTGGTCATTCTTAGTTACAACAAAAATTCTTTAGTGAGAACTCATCTAGTGTTACGACTCAAAAATTCAACAAGGATAGAGTATCTAACCCGAAGACTCAGTGGAGTGCTCCTAGTGGACAAATATTCTCCACATGTAAGATGTGTGGGAAGAATTATTCGGGAGAGTGCTTCACCGGTTTGGGTTGTGGTAAGTCAGGTCTCAGATTGAGAAGTTGCCCTTCACATGCTAGCAAGGGTAAGGATGGTTTTCAGGATCAACCTAGTGCTTCTTTTTGGTTTGGGTGGTTTCGCACATCAAAATAGATTCTATGCTCTTCAGACTCAACACGATCGTGATGGATGTTGTTACTGGTATGTTACGAGTATTTCATTTTAATAAGTATAAATTACTTGATCTAGGTGTTACATTATCTTTTGTTACCCTTTAGGTGGCTATGAAGTTTGATGTCATTCTCGAAATCCTTTTTGAACCTTTATCAGTCTCTACTCCTATTGGTGCTTCTATTATTGCTAAAAAGGTGTAATGAAATTGCCAATTTTCAATTCATAATAGAATCACCTCAGTTGATCTTGTAGAATTAGACATGATAGATTTGGATGTCACTCTTAGGATAGATTGACTTTATTCTTATTATGCTTCCATTGATTGTAGAGCTTGATTGGTCAAATTCTAGATTCCAAATGAACCTATCTTAGAAAGGAAGGTTGGAAATCCAGCGCCTAAAGGTTGGTATATTTCTTTCCCTAAGGCTAGAAAATGATCTCTAATATTTTATCTATCATCTTGTTCAAATTAGAGATATGGATTCCAAATCCCCTATTCGTAAGTTAGTTCTAGTTGTTACTGAGTTTCCAAAAGTTTTTCCAATTATCCTCCTAGTGTGCCTCTAGAAAGGGGGATAGACTTTGATATTGACATTCTTCCAGATATGCAACCTATCTTTATTCCTCTTTACCGAATGGCTCTGGAAGGACTTAAGGAGTTAAAGAATTAGTTGAATTTTTTTGGGTAAAGGCTTTATTAGATCAAGTATCTCACCATGCACTGCTCCAGTTTTTTTTTTTTTTTTTTTGGAAAAAAAATGGTTCACTTCGCATGTGTATTGATTATTAGAAACTGAGCAAGGTAACGATAAAGAATAATTATCCTATTCCAAGGATAGATGACTTGTTTGATCAAATTCAAGGTGCTAGAGATTGATCTTTGATAAGGCTATCATCAATTGAAGGTAATGGAGAGTGACATATTGAAGATGGCTTTTTGAACTCCATTTGGTCACGATGAGTTCTTGATGATGTCATTTGGGTTGTCAAATGCCCGACAGTGTTTATGAATCTTATGAATAGAGTTTTCAAATAATATCTTGACATGTTTGTGATTGTGTTCATTGATGATATTTTTATTTACTCACAAATGAGGATGAACATGTTGATCACTTAAGAATCATTCTGTAAATTCTGAAGTATTGTTAATTGTATGCTAAGTTTAGCAAGTGTGAGTTTTGGTTGAGGTCTATTGCATTCCTTGGCATATTTTCTCCAATGAGGCTATTCAAGTTGATCCTAAGAATATATAGGAAGTAAATAACTAGGCTAGACCTCTTTCTACCTCATATATTGAGAGTTTCTTAGGTTTGGATAGTTATTATAAATGGTTTTTGGAAGGAATTTCATCTATTGCTTAGCCTTTAACTATGTTGACTCTAGAAAAAGGTAAATTTTCAATTGTCGGAAGCTAGTGAGAAATGTTTCAAAGAGTTTAAAAGTAGACTCACTTCAACCCCTATCTTAGCTTCACTGAAAATATATGATGGGTTTGTTGTTTTGTTTTGATAATTCAGGGATCGAGCTTGGTTGCGTGTTAATGGAACATGGTAAGTTATTTGCCTATTCTTCGAGGTAGTTGAAGGTTCATGAAAAGAATTATCCGGGCCATGATTTAGAGTTGGCGATGGTTGTCTTTTCTTTAAAGAATTGGATACATTATCTTTAGGGTGTTCATGTGAATGTTTTCACCGATCACAAGAGTTTTCAATATGTATTCACGCAAAGGGATGTGAATCTTTACCAAAGGAGGTGAATTAAATTTTTGGAGGGTTATGATATGAGTGTTCTTTACCATTTGGGTTAGGAAAATGTGGTTGTTGATGCTCTTAGCCGATTGTCCATGAGTTATGTTGCTCACATTGAAGATGGTAAAAAGGAGTTCGTTCATGTTCATAGACTAGCTCGTTTGGGTGTTTGCTTTATTTATTTTGAGGATGGTGGTACCATTGTTCAGAATGGCTTAGAATCATCTCTTTTATTAGATGTGAAGTCTAAGAAAGACTTTTATCCGATTATAGTTGAGTTGAAGAAAGTGGTTTCTGAAAAAGCCGTTGAGGCTTTCTCCAAGAGAGAGATGGTGTGCTTCGTTACCAAAGTTTGTTATGTGTTCCGAATGTTCATGAGTTAATGCAACAATTTTTTTTTGGAAGCTAACAGTTCTCAAAATTCTATTCACCTGGAAGCCACCAAGATGTACCGTGATTTTTGGTAGGTCTATTGGTGGAATGAAATGAAGGAGGATATTGTGGAACTTGTAACTAAGTATCCTAATTGTCAACAAGTGAAAGTTTAGCATAAAAAATTGGGAGGTTTGGCTCAAGAAATTAGTATACGTACATGGAAGTGGGAAGATTTGAATATTGACTTCATTACAGGACTATCTCATACTTGTCGACAACATGATTTTATTTGGGTTGTTGTGGACCGAATGACTAAGTTTGTGCATGTTCTTCCTGTGAAGACCTCATTTTCAGCCAAAGACTATGCTAGGCTCTATATTCAGAAAATAGTGAAGTTGCGTGGAGTGACTTTATCCATTAACTCCGATAGATCTACTTAGTTTACTTCTTAGTTTTGGAGGTCGCTCAAAAAAGGTCTTGTTACTCATGTGAAGCTTATTATGGTTATTCATCCTTGTACTGATGGTCAGGCCAAGCATACTATTTATACTTTTGAAGATATGTTGAGAGCTTGTGGGATTAACATATATAAAGAGGAATTGGGAATATCATTTGTCTTTGATTGAGTTTGCTTATAATAATAGTTATCACTTAAATATCCAAATGGCTCCATTTGAGGCTCTCTATGGTAGGAGGTGTAGGTCTCCGATTGGTTTGTTTGAAGTTGATGAAGTGGCTTTGATAGGGCCCGAGTTGGTACACGAGGATATGGAGAAGGTTCGACTAATTAGAGTGAGGTTGAGGATGGCAAAGTCAATGAAAGTCTTATGCAGATGTTAGAAAAAGAGGGCTTGAGTTTGATGTTGATGTTTGGGTATACTTGAAAATCTCTCCTATGAAGGGTGTGATGATATTCTGAAAGAAAGGGAAGCTTAGTCCCCATTATGTAGGCCAATATTAGATATGAGGCATTTCGCTAAGGTAGCCTATGAGTTGGATTTTTCTTTTGATTTGGCATCGATGCATCTGGTGTTCCATATTTTGTTATCAATTAAAAAATATCAACTACTGAAAATAAAAATAATAGATCTATACTTTTCTTATGAAGGCCATAGCTTATTAACTTCTTTTGAATGCCTTTCTACTTATTTTGATTTTATTTTTATTTGAGTCCTTTCTATAGTGATATTAAAGTAGTTGTTTAGTTAATAATCTATTTTTTTTCTTTCATTTCGGGTCATGTAAACTTCACAGACACGAAATCCTCCAATACTGCCACCATTTTCTGCCATATTAGAAGGTAACAATGAACCTTTAGTTTTTTCATTTTTTAAACGCTTTTTGGAAAGGATGTATTAATTTTAGTATTAGAACAGAATGTTGTGAAGTACTGTAGTAGAAAAGAAAAATTCCTAGGAATTAGGATCATGAAAGAAATAACTCATCTGAAGAATAATATAGGACCCTAAGCATCATAACTGGATGTGCACGAAAAATATTCCATTGGTCAAGCTATAAGTGCAGTGATACATACTTATAATTCTTTTCTCTTATTTATTACTTGTCAATTTTGGTTTTAAATTTTTTCTCTTTACTTTAGTTTTTTCATAAGAGTTTTTTGTTTTGAGTAGCTCGGAAGTATTTCTTGGCTTGTAAATGTTTTACATAGCTCTGATCCAGTTACGGTGGAAAAGTCGTTGCATAAGTTTGTGACTATGGCAAGAGGAACAAAGAGTCAGTGGTTGAGTTACTAGTTACGTTGCTAGTCAAGGTACTGTTAATTTAGTAAATCTAACCTCATCTTAAATAGACTATCAATTCCTAGCAAACATCAAGTTTTTTGGCTCATCATGGTCTCATTTCATTGCATTTATTGTTGATTGAGAAGCTATGGGCCATAGGACTATGTGTACTACCTACAAAGCATCTTGGCTATCTAAACAATGAGACTCCAAAATTTGTTGCATCAATGTAGTTATGTTTCACTTACTAATGTCCTTTGTGCTAAGCAATCTTTGAAGTGTTGTAGTAATTGCTTATTGTAATCTTTACAAGTTGAGGATTTCATTGATCGGTCCCAAAATGCTGCAAGGGCATTTGGGAATGGAGAAGTGAAATGCATAAATAAGTGTATTCAGCGTACTTGGGGAAACACTTCCGCTTTTATGTATTGTCCTTGTTGAAATACCCACATTAAAATATCAGATTTTTGGCCGTGCTGCTCCCTTTCAGGAAGTTTATGAGAAAAGGAATCTTATAGAAGATGGAAGTACAACCACTTTTCCTTGTAGAGATGTAAAGATTAAGGATTAAAGTAAATAAGGCCAGAAAGGATATTAGTTGGCTATACCTTCTGAACCTATCGCAACAAAAAGAAAATTGTCCACCGAAGGTTGGGAAGGATTAACTTCAGTGATCTGCAGACAATCAAAAGGGAAATGGTCAACAGAAGGTTGGGAAGGAGTATATTCAGCGTGTTGAGGACAGCCCAATGAGGATGGTGGACCACCCAACTCTCCCTGGTCAAAAGGAAAACGGTCTACCAAAGGTTGGGGAAAAACATCTTCAGCAAATTGGGGACAGTCAAATGGGGATAGTGCACCACCAGACTCTATCTTGAGAAAAATAAAAAAATCAGAAGAAACATCGAGAAGAACTTCTTCTGCTCAATTGTTAGGAAAATCAAACACTAACTGGTCATAAATGCAAACAAGGTGTTGGAGAGGAAGCGAAATGAACCATTGGTTACGGATGAAGAAGGACATGCGTATCTAGTTGAATCATTTGCAAACGGTTTTACATTTTTGCTAGAACTTATGGAGTATGTCATCTGAGTAAGGTAATGTACCCCTCGTCATCCTCTTGTTTTTGTACTAGTTTGTTTATGAACATCAAGGAAGTAAAGGAAAACTGTATTCTCGAGAAGCTAAATCTCTCTCTCTCTCAATTTACTTCACTGACATGAGTTCTTAATAATGAGCAATGACTTATATTCTAACTAAGAAAAATAGGAAATATAATCTTTCTAGTACTTTTGGTTAAAGACTAGATGTCAATTGTTTTACCAGTAACAAAATTATTTGTTTTTAAGACAAATTTTTAACATTAAGGATTATCAAAATTTCATACTTATTCCTACAGGGAATATAATGTCTTAAATAAAAAGTCGCTCAATTTGGTGGGTAGAGACTAGAGTTATTTGATATTTTTGCTGGCAAGAGATACCAAGTGCTAAAATTAATAGTTGAAAACACCATCATTATAAAAAATTTAAAATTAAGAAAGAAAAACAATCACAAAATAGATTCCAACTAAAACAAAGTTTTCAAGGTCAAGCTCGATGCACAAAACATCTTGCATTCGTAGACGACTTGGAGAATCTAACAATCATAGTTTGTATAATAATGGACGTCTATATTTTGTCTCAATTGATAGTCTTAATATCATCAACAATAGTTATAGCATCCATTGAAATACCAGCAAGCCCTCTTTTTGAAAATCCAGCACAGTAGTGCCCATTCTCTCCTTTCCAATGATTGGGAAATGCATTCTTCAATCCTCCATCATCAAGAAATATAGAGCTATAATCCTACATACAAAAAAAGTAATAAAATTGTACATATTTTAGACAATGATAGTGAACTTATAGTAAGTGAAGTTAGTAACTAGGAAAACTTACAGAGAAAAACTTATCCGCAAGTGGTATTTATAAGCAAGTGGAACAATTTCAAAATTCGAATTTAAAAAAAAAAAAACATATAATTTGAAAAATGTACCTTTAGCCATTTGGTAGCAACATTCTTGTATCCAGTAGCAAAAATGATTGCATCAAATTGATGTTCTTCCCCATTCTCAAACACTACTGTATGTTCCTTTATTTCTGATATCCCAGGAAGTACCTAATTAATAATTCGCCAAATTCATGAACCACATGAATTTAACTTCTATAAATTTGAGCTAAAATTATTGAATTCAATGATTCTTTAACTATAATTGTGGATACGCCCATTGTTGCCCATGATAGGTGAAACTAGTTACTTCAAAAATAAGATACATAAGCCCTGCTAAAACAAATTATAGTTTACCGACAATTTAAAAATTATAATTAATTTTATAATTTGTATCCCAAAATATATACTAGTTATATATACTAAATGGTTACCTTCATGTTTTTAAAATGTGAAAAAGCAATATATATAATTTTATAATTTGTATCCCAAAATATATACTAGTTATATATACTAAATGGTTACCTTCATGTTTTTAAAAGGTGTAAAATCTATATATATATATATATATATATATATATTATATTCCTTTTGATGATCGAGAAATTCCCAAGAACTAGTACTGATGTATAATTCAAAACATTATAGATAATGAACATGTATTTCAACTCTTCCTCATTAAATACTATTAGTTGTTTGGTTGTAAGTGAATTCGAACTCGTGAGGTGCCCCTAACCACACATCATAGGTTGTGTTTTTACCATTAGACCAAAGCCCTCAGGGCAACTCTCACCATCTATTTTTTACATTATATTTCTCAAAATAGAATGAAAATAAATAAATATAGTATCATACCTTAATCTCTCCAAGTTTGATCTTGTCTATGGCACCAACATCAATTACTGGGGATGTACCTTTTGAGTTTTTAAAAGAAAATGGACCTTCTTCTGATTGTGATATTCCAAATTCTGCCAAATTTGCAAATTTAAACTTTGCAAACTTTGCAATCACAGTAGCAACCAAAGATATTGGTAGATATTTTAGCAACACCATTCCAACATGCACTATTTCCCTTGTTACAACATGAATCTGCCAATATATTAGGACAAAATAAACTAAATCCTAGGTTTTTTTTGCAATATTGTATTGTGTTGTAACATGAATATGCAAACATATTAGGAAAGATAGATATATTAAATCAACTTTGTATTCATAATCGAGGTTGTTTTTTCAATATTGTATTGTGCTTAGAGCTCTGTTTGTTAGTATACAAATTATGTCGCAACTGATGATTTGTGGAAATTATTGGAGGTGAAGAAAATCTCTTCTGTGAGCCTAAGAACATCGGCTATCTTCTGTACAGGGCTAGTACGAACTTGAGCTGGGAACATAAAATGTACTAGCTATAACAAACAGGTGCTGTGCGAGCTCTTAATTCCATAACAGACCTTTGTCTTTGTCGCTCTCTGTTACTTGGAAAATTAAGCTCATTTGCCTTCTTATCTACATCTAGAAGCCTGGACTCCAACCCATCGCTTTACGCTCTCTCTCTTCTATTCGAAATAACCTCCTATTTTTGGAATATTCGTGGGGCAAGAAGGAATTAGTTCTAGATAAGTAACACCATAAGGGTATATATGAAAATCATGTTCAAATTCCAACTCTTTTCACTTAAGGGTATGACCTGGTATTGACGGACAAGAAACTCACACCAATCTCTAGATGAACAAAGTACAACCGCGCCTATGCTAGTAAAAAGTAATAGGTACCAAGTAAAATAGTTGATATATGACTAAACTAATCAAATATCACCAATGTCAATTAAAAAAATCAACAAAAACATATCTACACGCATGAAAACGAAAAAAGATAAAGTAAAGACAAGGTATAGAGAAATAAAGAGACTTACTGGGCTTCTAACAACAATTGATATGCGACTTTCATAATTTGAAAGATCAAAAGATATTTCCATCCCAGAATTTCCTGATCCAACGACCAATAATTTGTTATCTTTATATTTTTCACTGGATTTGTAGTCACTTGAATGAATTATTTCTCCTTTGAAATTTTCTATCTCTACCACCTTTGGAATATAACCTTCATTATTTTTTCCAGTAGCCAAAATCAAGATATAACAAGCATACAATTCCATTTCTCCACTAGTCACATTTCTTGATTTGACATTCCATTTCTTCTCTTCATTATTGTAAAAGGCCATTTCAACAAAAGTTTGGAATTTTGGTTTGATGTTGAAATACTCAACATATTCATCTAAGTATTGAATAAATTCATTTTTTGGCAAATACTTAGGTGATGAAGTTGCATGTGGCATAAAAGGCAATGAACAAAAATCCATAGATAAATCCAAGTGAAGTCTATCATAAGTTTTTTTCTTCCATAAATAGGCAGAACAATCTTCTTTTTCTAACACAACATTTTTTATGTCCAATTTGTTCAAACAAACTGAAACTGCTATACCTGATGGACCAGCCCCAACCACAACAACTTCAACTTCTTCCTTTGAAAAATTAACCATTGCAAAATTTTCAAAAAGTTAAAGTAGAGTTTTTTTTTTGTATTGTTGAAAAACAAAATGCGACAAGATTTTAAGATAGGGGAATTTATACAACGAGGTATGTATATATGGTCTTCAAAAAGGATAGATATTTATTGCTACGAAGAGTTATGACTTGTACGAATAGTTGTGACTTTTATGAAAAGTTGTGACTTTCATAAAGAGTTGTGACTATTCTGAAGAGTTGTGACTTTTATGAAAAGTTGTGACTTTTCCATAAGGTTGTGACTTTTACGAATGGTTGTGACATTTTTCTTTTCCCTAACGGTTGTGACCTTTTCGATAAGGTACATTAAGCACATGTTCACCCTACCCTTTGTAGTCTATAAATAGAGAGGTTTCCTCTTATTTTTCAAGAAGCGGTTTTCTGAACTTCCCAAGTTCTTCTTCTTCTCCACAAAAAATTTCTAATGTATTTTATTGTCGTTGAGTGGTTCGTTGATATTGTGGTTTTAGCCACAAATACACCGATGAGTAAGATTGTTCTATCCTAGAAGGAATATTTCATTAACCTCGGGTACTTGTGGGAATAATTTTCTTAAGAAACAATGTGGGCTCAATTTTCTTCCTAGAGAAAAATATTTTATCAAGTTCTTTTCTATTTACTGTTTTTATGTTTTTGGTTTGAAAATCTTCTTTAAACTTTGTTGTTTTTTATCAAGTTCTCCAAAGTTGTTGTTCTAAATATTTTAGTCATACAAATTAACAACATCTTAAGAAAATTACTCTACTGTTTGTATTTTTATGTGTTCTACTTTGTTGGAGAAAAATATATTGAGAAAGACATCATTTTATCATATGATGAAAGAACTTTATGATGAACATTACTACTTTAATAAGCTACTAGTTTGATTATTTTCAATCTCTAATGCTTTAACTAATTCAACGTGACCAAGGAAGAAGAGAACAAATAAGTTGAGGTGCAAATTCAAATAAATATGTTGTCCTCAATAATTACATTTCACGTATGCAATTTGGCAACATACCAAATTCGTCATACTTTAAGAACTGTGAGTTTCCATTTTGAAAGATATTCAAGGAAATTTTAAATATTATTTTATGGTCAAGAATATAAAAACATCACTTAATAAATCAAACTATGCATTTAGTTTGAAGAATATAAAAACTTAATCAATTCATTAAACACTATGTTTGAATGAATATTTCCACTTCAAGAGTATAAAAATTTCATCGGGCATATTAAGGTTAAATGATTTGAAGAATATAAAAACATCATCACTAACTACAGATAGTGTTGTACTTTTGGTTTCTAGAGATTAAAACCTCTTGGTTTTCTACTCCTTCTGAAATTGGAACTGATTTGAAGTCATAAAAACTCTATCAATCAAAGTTCATTCGGTTGACAATTTGAAGAATATAAAAACGTTATTGTTGACTAGAAACAACTTGTATAAAGATTCGGTATTTATTGTTAGTATTCTAAATACTAAATTGTCTGTCTAATTATGACAGGAAAAAATATAGTGATATAAAGTAAGTGATTTTGTGCCTGCAATGGGTGCCTCTATGGATTGAACTTTCATTTTTTGTAAAGATTGTCTAAGGGAATTGAAACACTAATGATTCGTTTGTAGAATAGTATCTCCAAAAGAGGCTCCACGCTGCCAATGTGTATTTTGATGGTGAACAAGTTGAAAGAATGGAAAAAAATATGCGCAAAATAATTTTCAAGTACTTGAAAAATATTTTTGGGATCATATTTATAATATGGGGGTTCTTTGTTTGTGATAAAAACAAAATTAGATTTGGTGAAAACATCTAGAGTATATTTGATATTGTGGTTGTTGAATTTTTCTTTTTCTAGTATATGATATGACTAGTATAAAACCACCAAGTAAAATATATACTTGTTCAAAAGAGTTGTGCTCTCTTATGTTAAAGTTTTACTTAAACTATTTGTATAGAAATGAATATTTGTGAATTTGTGTTTTCTTATGTAAATGTTTCACTTAAAAGTATTTGGGTTATATTGCCCTTATTGGACCAATCGAGACTATGTTCATGATTTTCTCTATACCAACCAAATTGAAGGTTATGGAAATGTCCTTCTGAAAAAGGACATCTATCAGTGAGCCTAAATATTGTTTGTATTTGACAAAGTTATGAAAAGTAAAGAACAAAATATTTGTGAGAAAAAGTCACGTCACGGAGGGTTTATTCAAACTCAATATTTTGGCTTGTTCTTACTTCCTTGAGTCAAAGTGTTTGTGACATGCACATTTTGGACAATGTCAATTACAAAACCTTGCAAAAATTGATCAAGCATTCTTATAAATTTGTTGAAAGGACTTATATATCTCGTGGTTATAAAAGTATTTAATAACTTTTATCGACAATTGCACTAGATATTGTCAAGTCTATTTGTTGAATAGTAGGAATGAAGAAATAGAAACCTCTACGCAATATAAAACTGAAGTTAAATATCAATTTGATAGAAAAGAAAAAAAATAAAAGTGATAGAGGTGGATAATATGAATCTCCTTTTGTATAAATATGTTTTGAAATTAAATTGAATCATCCGTCAAACTACTACCCATACTCACATCAATCTAATGGAATTGTAGAAAGGAAAAACCAAACTTTGAACGAAATGTTAAATGTCTTGCTTATAATTTCAGGTTTATCACATAATTGTGTTTCGGAGGGGGGGGGGGGGGGCTAAGATCCTTACAGCAAAAGGGAGAATTTTTTTTTTTGTCTATTCAGTAAGGGAGCAACAAAAAGTATTGCATGTTCAAGATTTGTTGTAGAGAATTGATTGTTTCCCCTTGTGTCTAGTCACTAGTTGCGGCATATGGCCTTCAAATTCATCAAATCGATGTGCAAATGTCGTTCTTTATTGGAGAATTGGAGGAAGAAGTTTACATGGAACAACCTTAGGAGTTTATGGTTTCGGGTAAAGAAAAGAAAGTGTGCAAACTTGTTGATTCACTTTATGGACTAAAACAAACACCCAAACAATGGCATGTGAAGTTTGATCAGACCATGTTGGTAAGTGTATGCTAGAAAGTAACTTTGATGTGAAAGACATTGGAGTTGTTGATGTGATCTTAGTTATAGCAATCCTTGGAACTCCACAAGGTTTAGCATTTTCAGAGTCTCATTACAATGATAAGGTACTTGACAAGTTCAAGTATTTGGATTTTAATATTGTCAACACTCGCAAGAGTACTGGGAAGTATGATGTGTATCATAAATTGTACGTAGCTAGATATAACATGTCCTATTAGCAAATTGAGTCGGTTCATGAGTAATCTCAATCAAATCATTGGAGGCGATGAAAAGAATTTTGCGCTAGTTAGAACATACTCAAAAACGATGCTTTGCATTAAAAGAAATATCTAGCAATATTGAAAGTATATAGTGATGCAAATTGAATCACTGGATTAAATGAAGTAAAATCCACGAGTTAGATATGTATTTCCTCTTGGTAGAGGACAAGTCTCTTGGAAATCTTCCAAATAGACATGCATTTCTCTCTCTACAATGAAATCTAAGTTTATCTATCATGACTCGATTCCTTAAGTCATGATGACACATACTATAATCAACACTAGGTAAGCCAACTCGTAACGACAAATCACAAGTAAAGAGTACAACGCTAGAACTAGCAAAAGCAACACTATAACAATAAAATCAGATAGAAGTGGAAGCCAGAAAAATCTATACAGATGAGAATTCCTCCTTGAACCTGGATGTCACAAGTATAGAGTTGTCTAATATGAATATACAAGTCCCAATAGTGGACCACAATAAGCCTCCTTAGAGGCAAAAATACTATCTAATCATATATATAGAATGAGAGAGGATGATCCAGGACACTAAGTGCTCACCCATGTCTCCTAACTTAAGAAGATAACATGAACAATCGCCGCCGGTAACTGGTACTAGGACGTGCATCACGAAAAGATGCAGGGTGTAGCATGAGTACTTAAACAATGGTACTCAGTAGGTATCCTCGACCGACCGAGAAAAATATATGTATAACAAAATCCTTTATAGAACATAGAAATCACGAGTACAGAGGTGTCTAATATGAGAATACATGTAACACCTCGGATTTGAGAAAATAGAAAAATGCAGCTTTCGAGGACCTGGTGCAAGAACCACGGAAGCCACCAACGGTCCGTGGTCTGACACATGGTCCGTTGGTGGGGTCTGTCAATGCGAACCAAATATTTAGGGTCTATGACCGCATCCACGGACGGTCCGTGGTTGGACCTACGGACCATAGGTCTGATTGTAAGTGATGATCAGCAGCCTATTTGAGGGAAATTGATGTTGGGTCAACTTCAAACGGTTATATATTTTAGCAAAAAATAAATTAGGTGGCCCATGACCTATTAAATTAAAAATAATTGAATCCTCTTTCCAACGCCACCGAGTTTGCTAAAATACCATCTTTGAATAACATGTTATGCTCATTTTAGTGAATCCCTGTCGGGCAGACTTTACTGACGACCCCTACCTACGGTTGGTAGGTCAAACGACGGTCCGTAGGTCCCTCCGTGGATGGCCTTTGTCAGATTTTAAGTTAGGGTCATTTAGTTCTTTTTCCTATGCGTTGAGGCCCTTAAACTACATCGTTTAATGCCTAAACTACGTCGTCTTACTTAGTCTAAGCCTGATTACTTAGTCAGACTTACCTAGAACCCTCATTCTTCAAAAAATTATCCAAACTAGGAGAAAAAAAAGAAGACGAAAAGTCATCCAAACCACCCAAGAACAAGCAGCAGTATTCTTCAAAGTTTTAGCCCCAAAATCGAAGGATTGTTTTGTAGATTTCATCACTAGGCATGTGGGATTTTAGTAGTGGGTTCCTTTGATCTACTAGGTCCCTAGAATTCAGTCAGATTCTCGATTCGCTATATCTTGCTTAGACCTAGGGTTTCTAAAACCTTAGATATTGGTTGTGATTTAGCTGTTATAGTATTCTTAGTTATATTATATTTTTTTCGTGAAATCGTTGCTTAGTTCCTTACATGAAACTCACAATCCTAGTTGTGTAAATTCTCTTAGTTCATGAATTACACTTGCTAGGTTAATTAAACAGATAATCATGCTTCAGATTTTGAATGTCACATTATCAGTATATAAATGTTGCATTCTCAATTAGCATGTCAGTTTTTTGAGTGATTCAGTATTTCAGTCACATTTCAATCATATACATATTCAGTTGAGAGTAGACTTAACACCAAGTTGGACTAGGGTTCAATGTACCCTCATAGTCCCAGAACTAAGTGCCCCCATATGATTATAAGTCCCCTCTGTTGGACATAATATTTGGTAATCACGCCAATCATGCCTTTATACCCCTGGCAAGGTACATTGGGTCCTTTCGATAGGGCGTATACATCAGACTCTGCATTTAGCTCACATGGTTTTATGTCAGTTAATAGTAGCTCCAAAAGTCAGACTCTAGTGCATGTCCCTAGGTTTCAGTTATACTTTAGTATTCAGTCTCAGCATGTTTAATTCATGATTAGTACTTGGTCATTGCATTAGCTCAGTTTTCAATTATATTTCACTATCTATATTTTTGTTCAGATTATGTTATTGCTCAGTTATGTTTGTTAAGCTTTTATACTTTGTTCAACTATTATATATATCATGCATGCTTAGTACATTCTGACGCATACTCTGCGCTACATCCTTTCATGATGTAGGTTCAAGTGTTCAGAATCCAGATCACGCATAAATTGGTTCTCGATCCGTATTTAGCAGCTTTAGTGGTGAGTCATCATACTTCGAGGACAGTAGACATGTCTTTCATATTCAGTTTTTTATTTTAGTTTTCAGTTTTGCTAGAGTTAGCTGGGGGCATGTCCTAGCAACTCAATATAGTTAGAGGCTTTTCAGACATAATATTAGATTCAGCTTTAGTTTTGAGTCTGATCTTTCAGTTTTTATTGAACTCTTAGTACATTTCATCTATTCAGACTAGTTGGGTATTCCCCATTTTTCAGTTACCACTATTTTAGCTTCCACATTGTATCACTTTATTCATATTGTCTTAGTATGATGATGATATGCCAACTTCAGGGTTAGCTTAGGGTCACTCGTTATCCTAGGTTGCGTGTTTACGTCAAGGGGGTAGCCTCGAGGTGTGACAAACTTAGTATCAGAACATTAGGTTCAAGAGTCCTAGAATGTCTGAACACCTAACTAAGTAGAGTCTCTTTCATGGGTGTGAAGTGAACCACATCTATGAGAGGGAGGCTATGAAGTGTTTTAGGAAAAACTTCACTTTCTTGCTATTCATGTCGTGCGTGGTATGATCTCCCTCATAATTCATCGTTATGCATTTCAGATCATGCCTCCTCGTAAAGCTTATGCACATAATGCTAATACACGCAATGCTAATGCAGTTCATCCAGTCCCGAACCATGAGGTTATGAATGCAGAATTCTAGAATGTGATCTAACTTTTGGCTCAGCGTGTAGCAAACCAGAACAATTAGCAGGTCCAAGTTCCTACTAATACTAATGGTGGATCAGTGGTAGCTAGAGTTTGAGATTTTGTTCGGATGAATCTGCCTGAGTTTCTAGGGACCCAGATTGGTGAGGACCCACAAAACTTCATTGATGAGGTTAAGAAAATCTTTGGAGTGATGCAAGTGATTGGTAATGATAAGGTAGAGTTGGAATCCTACCAGCGGAAGGACATGGCTCACATCTAGTTCACGCAGTGGAAAGAATACAGGGGTACGAATGCAGCTACTGTGACTTGGGAATGCTTTACTGGAGCTTTTCTAGACAGGTTCTTCCTGAGAGAGCTGAGAGAGGCTAAGGCTCAGGTATTCATGAAATTTAAAGCAGAATTCAGGAATGCTTCACTAGCCACGTCAAATCATACTTGTTCAATGCATGAACAACATCCCATAATACCATCCAAACTAAGTACCCCTTTTTGGTCATTCTTGGGCATAGTCCACATTCATAGTCAAGACTTAGGTTTTCATATCATAAGAGCACTATACTCCCAAGTAACCTCAAAGCACATTGTGCAATGCATGAAAGGCATCCCATAATACCATTCACACTAAGCATAACCTTGAAGTCAACATAGTCATACTTACCCTCCTTTGGTCTCATTCTTTAGCTTATTTCATATAGACAACGGAACTACTATCCTTAGTCAATCATATCACGGAAGCCAACTATAGCACCATCCTATGTCAAGATACATCACTTAATAGAACTCTTTCTTGAATAACCCCAAGTCGTGCTTGTGCAATGCATGAGTAGCATCCCATAATACTATTCATGCTAAGTACTACTTTTAGGTCCTCATACTAATACTTCTTGGTTTGGAACCTAGTTCCTCTCTTAAAATTTAAAACACTATGAGGTACTCCCTTAAGCACATCTTAGTTCATTATTAGGTTGAACCCTATGAGACACTTCTTTAAGCACGTGTAAGTTCATTATTGACATGGACCTTATGAGATACTACTTTAAGCATGTCTAAGTCCATTTATACTCTTGAACACTATGAGGTACTTCATTAAGTAAGTCTTAGTTCATTTATGCTTTTGAACACTATGAGATGCTTCTTCAAGCATGTCTTAGTTCATTGGACATGGAGATTGCTACTAGGAACCTTAAATCAACTATGTGAAGACATCAATCTCATGAGTCCTAACTTTGGGAAAACCCACACTCTGCTATGTAAGAGTCCCCCCTTTTACTAGGATAGTCCTCACATCAACTAGGTGTGGTTCTCCTTTCAACTTGGATCCCAGACACTCTCTTGTGTGACACTCATTCTCATTGTCAATATCCACTTGGGGTCAAGCATACACCCCAAGATTTCACTATTAAGCCTTATTTAACATTCATGTCTCATGGAAGGATGTCCTTGAAAACCAATCCATGTTAAAGTGATTAATTCTATCACTTTATACTTTCAAGCATTCTTTAGGTAGGTTAGGTGAGTATAGGCCTTTCACCAAAATTCTACCTATTAGACTTCTATTCATTAGATTGACTCTACTCTCGAAGCCCTTGTGATCGAACAATCATGACTACAAGCCTTACTCTCAAAGCTTTACATAATTCTATCCTTATTCATATCTATATTACAAGATATTCAAGTTATAAGGTTCATCTTAAGCAATTATCAACACATTTCTCATTATCAAGAGATTCTAGAGTCATCATGTAAGATCAATATCAAGCATTACCAATCAAGACCCATCATGTTCACATTATTATAGTTCAATTCACGTATATAGATTTCTAGCCTTACACAATTACTAGTTAAAGCATCAATTCTAGAAGATCACCTTGACCTTCAATTTCACCTTCCATGGCAATAACCCACATAATTCAACTTCATCAATTAGACTAGGGTAAACATGGAATTCACATAAATTCATCATAATATCATGGATCAACACTAAATTAATCATAAATAAGTATTATCCAACCAATTGGAATCATACCCAACTAAACCCACACATTGGAAGAAACCCTAGCTTAGATTGGGGTTCTTCTACACAAATTTGGAGAAATTCTAGGGGACTCTATGGGTGGAAGAACATCTATAAACATAACTTAATTCAAAGCCTTACAAAGCTCTGAACAATGGAGTCTTTGTTTTTGACCTAAGCTTCAAGCTCTTTCTTCTTCTTTAAGCCTTGGGATTTCTAGAGAGAGAAATATTTGAGTGGAGAGGATTTTGGGGTTTTGATATGAGTCTAGTGATAAAGTGACTTAAATGGGTGGTTAAAAGATTAAAATATCTTATATAGGGGTTTTAGGACTAGGTAAAATTGCCCCACCCAAAAACTCCCACGTTTGGAATTTCCTAAAATCTCCTCCACTTGGTAGCCTTCTATCCAAGCTTCACGAGAGGTAACACGGATCGTGGTCCTCACCACTGACCGTGGTCTTGCTTGTGGTATTGGACCAGTAGCTAGGCCTTTGTGTCTTGGCCTCCACAAAACCAAGGAATGACCACGAGACCACCCACGATCCATGGTCAAGACCACGAGTCGTGATTATGGTCGTGGTCCTTAGGCAGTGGCTTGGCCTCAAGGCCTTGCCTCCCTCAAACCTAAGGGGACTTCACGATACCCCTCACGATCCATGGTCAAGATCACTGGTCGTGAAGGTGGTGGTGAACATGGGGTAGTACTTGGCTTTAAAGTGTCTAGGCGTCCCTAATTCTAAGGCATCTTCACGAGCCTCCCCACGAACCGTGGTCAAGACCACTGGTCGTGAAGTTGCTCATGAAGGTAAGCCACTTTAAGGAAGCCCCTAGGGAGCTACTGCCTTGGCCTCACAAACAACACCACGAGCCGTGGTCCATAGCACTGGCCGTGGTGGTTGTCGTGGTCTTGAGGCAGTGTGCACCAAGCTTGGGGCAGCCTTGGCCCTTGATTTAGGCTTTGCCCCTTTGCCTTGGAACTTGGCCTTGCAACCCCCAATCAAACCTTAGGTGGTCTATTAAACTACGGGGTCTAACACGTACCTTGACGTTAAACCCCTAAACCCCTCATTCTATGTACGGGAAGTCTCATCTACGACTCCAACTCTCAACATCAAACTCTAGAACCCTAGCTTGAGGTTTTAGTTTGGTCAAGTAGTTTCTGGGGTATTACAATATCTCCCCTTTGGGAACATTCATCCTCGAATTACGTTTCTAAACACTTCTTAAGGGAAACGACTGTAGACTAGAATCCCATCATGCATGCAACATATCTAATGCACATAAACAAGGAGGAAAACTTCAACTCCCACTACATATACTCAATGCAACACAAGTAGGAGCTTCATGAAACAACCCATTTATGCATGAAATTCTCATAACTAGTCATGTTCAAGGAGGAACTACCATCTCCTAGTCACAACATGCTCAACATACTCTCATGGAGCTCATATGCAATTTACTCTCAAAAAGCATTCATTTAAGAAGGAATCTTTCATCTCCAAACTAAATCATGCTCATATAATCATCTTATGAAGTCTATATGCAACTTTATTCAAAGCACTACAATATGAGGTAAAACAATTCATACAAGTCATTTCTATCAAGACCTAAGCTTTTTCATGAACATGCATATAAGGAAATTATGGCAACACATAGACACACAATGACCTTACTAGCTAGGAACACTATATCCCCCTTGGGAATAAGCCTATACCGAATTCTTCTAAACATCCTCTATCACATGAAAGCAACAATGAGGCTCATACATACTAAACACAACATCAAGGTATATCATATCAAAAAGTCATAGAAGACAAGCAACACTCGAATCTAGATAAAGCATAAAGCACATACTGGTAGAAATATAAGGAGATCACTCTTGATCATTCTTAGCTTGGAAGTTATAGAACCTATTCTTCTTTTGAGAACTCTTATCTGGACCACTAGAGGCAACTTTCTTATCCTACCTTACCTTAACCTTAAGAACCGTGCAATCTCTCCTTTTGTGCCCATCCTTTCCACACCCGTAGTAACCATCGATGCCGGCTAGGCACTTACCATAATGACTCATCCCACACTTGGTGAAAGTAAGCTTAGGAAATGGAGACCCACTACCCTTCTCTTGGTAAAACCTAGGATTGTTGGAAGAATCTTGACCGGAATACCTTTGTTTAAACTTAGGCCTACTTCGTCCATCGGACATAGCATTAGAAAAGTTCACTTCATCAGTTCTAGCTATCTTTACCTCCCTATTCTTTTTCTCCTCAATTTTTTTGGCATGAACCATAAGACTTGAAATATTCATCCTAGGGATAAGCATTGCCGAACGACACTCATTCTTTACTAAGTCAGACACTCCCATCACAAATTTATTCATTCTAGACCTTGAGTATGCCACTAGAGTTGGATCATACTTGGATAGTTGGGTGAACTTAAAAGCATACTCCTTCACACTCATACCTCCTTGACGAAGGTTAATGAATTCTTGCATCTTTCGTTCCCTCAATTCTAGGGGAAAGAACCTATCTAGGAATGCTTCTTTGAACCCTTCCACTTTATTGGTCCCGCTTCTACCAGCCTATTATCTTTCCATTGTTCGTACCAAATTTGTGCTATATCTCTCAATTGATAAGCGACTAGTTCCGCTTTATCTACCGAAGTCAAACCCATGATGGCAAGCACCTTATACACCTCATCTATAAAACCTTGAGGATCTTCCTCCACCTTGGAGCCATAAAACTCCGGAGGTTTCATCCTAAAAAAATCTCTCACCGTCAAAGCATCCATCCCCCTTACTGGGTTTGCCAGAGCTACCACCTCCCTATTGGCTTGGGCCGTCATGTCTTGGGCCAACATTATAAAGGCCGACCTAATCTCCGCATTAGACATATCCAGAGGATCAATTAGAGAGTCAAGAGAAGTTTGGTGTGGAACTTAGAGAGGAACCTCATGGTCCACATTGCCCTCCTCTTCTCTCCTGGCATTCGCCCTTGTATTAGCCATACCCTGAAAATCAACGAGAACAGATTAGAAGAAGGGCCTAATAATGCCAAACTCTTTGGCACGACTTAGAGAATGAAAAAGTGAGATTTCCTAAACATCCAATAGCCTCATATTCATAAATGAGGCGCGCTTCACATTTTTGAACAAGACTCTACTAGACATGATTTGAGACAATCCTAGAACCATTCTAAACCTTGTGCTCTGATTACCAAGTTTGTCACGACCCAAGGGTATACCCAAGGTGTACTATGGCATACTTGACCCCGAAGGGATCTCATACAAGCCATTAGCACATCATAACATAAGATAATAGAAAATTACGGAAAATTTAAAAACTTTTATCCATTTAATCGAAAACATTTTCATTAAGCAAGCGGAAGTCTTTACTACACTTTTGTCTCAAACAATCTATTAAACTCTTTAATAAAACTCTTTGGACGCAGCCCATACAAAAGTCTAAAAAATAAAGAAATGACATAAGAGAACTAATGGTTTTGTGCCCGAAGCTATGAGGACTCACCAAATCTTCAACTCTTCTTACTCCTTAGAAACCTAGCCTCCAAAGGAACTAAATCTCTAAAACCCTACATTTAATTAGAATGTAGGCAAAGTATGCGTTAGTACAAAATGTACCAAGTATGATAGCAAGCACAACATCATAAGAGCATCTCAAAATGGTTACTCAACATAATACATAAGCATAAGAGATAATAACATAGTCATAGCATAATCTCCAACATAAGCATCATATAATCATAAGTCAACATAAGATATAGTTAATGAGCATAGGAGATAAATCATGTTCATGGCATAGTCTTTACTTAGACCTTCATACTAACATTTTTCAAACCCTAGTCATTCATATTATAAGAGAACTACTTCACAAGCCACCTCACTGCATACTTGTGAAATGCATGAATGGCACCCCATAATACCATCCAAACTAAGTACCCTTTTTTGGTCATTCTTGGGCATAGTCCACATTCATAGTCAAGACTTAGGTTTTCATATCATAAGAGCACTATACTCCCAAGTAACGTCAAAGTACACTTGTGCAATGCATGAAAGACATCCCATAATACCAGTCACACTAAGCATAACCTTGAAGTCAACATAGTCATACTTACTCTCCTTTAGTCTCATTCTTTAGCTTATTTAGTCAATCATATCACGGAAGTCAACTATAGCACCATCCTATGTCAAGATACATCACTTAATAGAACTTTTTCTTGAATAACCCTAAGTTGTACTTGTGCAATGCATGAATAGCATCCCATAATACTTTTCATGCTAAGTACTACTTTTAGGTCCTCATACTAATACTTCTTGATTTGGAACCTAGTTCCTCTCTTTAACTTTAGAACACTATGAGGTACTCCCATAAGCACATCTTAGTTCATTATTAGGTTGAACCCTATGAGACACTTCTTTAAGCATGTCTAAGTTCATTATTGACATAGACCCTATGAGATACTACTTTAAGCATGTATAAGTCCATTTATACTCTTGAACACTATGAGGTACTTCATTAAATAAGTCATAGTTCATTTCTTCTTTTGAACAATATGAGATGCTTTTTCAAGCATGTCTTAGTTCGTTGGATATGAAGATTGCTACTACGAACCTGAACTCAACTATGTGAAGGCTTCCATCTCATCAGACCTAACTTTGGGAAAACCCACACTCTACTATGTAAGAGTCCCCCCTTTTACTATGATAGTCTTCACATCAACTAGGTGTGGTTCTTCTTTCAACTTGGATCCCGAACCCTCTCTTGTGTGACACTCAGTCTCATTGTCAATATCCATTTGGAGTCAAACATACACCCCCAAGATTTTACTACTAAGCCTTTCTTAACATTCATGTCTCATGGAAGGATGTCCTTGACAACCAATCCATGTTAAAATGATTCTATCACTTTATATTTTAAAGCATTCATAAGGTAGGTTAGGTAAGTATAGGCCTTTCACCACAATTCTACCTATTAGACTTCTATGCATCACATTTACTCTACTCTTAAAGCCCTAGAGATTAAAAATTCATGACTACAAGCCTTACTCTCAAAGCTTTACTTCATTCTATCCTTATTCATATCTAGATTACAAGACATTCAAGTTATAAGGTTCATCTTAAGCAATTCTCAACACATTCCTCATTATCAAGAGATTCTAGTCATAAGTCATCATGCAAGATCAATCTCAAGCGTTACCAATCAAGACCCGTCATATTCACATTATTCTAGTTCAAATCATTTATATAGGTTTCTATCCTTAGACAATTACTAGTTAAAGCATCAATTCTAGAAGATCACCTTGACCTTCAATTTCACCTTCCATGGCAATAACCCACATATTTCAACTTCATCAATTAGACTAGGGTAAGCATGGAATTCACATAAATTCATCATAATATCATGGATCAACACTAAATTAATCATAAACAAGTACTATTCAACCAATTGGAATCATACTGTCACGACCCGAGAGTACCCCCTAGTCGTAACATGGCGTATTCGACCCCGAAGGGGTCTTATACGAGCCACATAGTCATTCATTGCATTCAATAATGAAAATAGTGCGGAATAAAAAAAAACCTTATTTACATCCACACATTTAAACTTCATTAAAACAACTTTAAAAACACACAGCGGAAGTCTAAGTCTCACATGGCCATCCTAGACACAGTCACAAA